>JBBPMY010000960.1:0-10364 GCA_038090615.1 Phylloporus gajari
GGACTTGATTTGATTGACTCCTTCTCTTCCATTTGACTATGATTCTCTTTGCTTGTCTTGACCACTGGGATAGGTACCAGAACTATGGATGAAAGAGCAGAGACCCCCTCCCTGCGGGGGAACTACGTTTAAATGTGTCTCATAGGGGTGTTGTGTATCACATATTTGAAAGGCAACATTGGGTAAATAAGCCATGTAGGGCAAGAGAAAAATGGAGTGATGTTGAAAAAAAAATGTTGAGTACACATAGGTTGGGCAAAGGGTAGTGACTCACTACAACCCCATGTAACAATTAGGAGATGGGTGGGTTGACAGCTGGCCTTAGATACTTCCTGTGGAATTAAAGATACAACCACAATTTACTTACTGCTTCAAACATGTAGTATCTGACAAAATTTAAAAAGGAAAGAGGACAACATGATCTCACAGTGGTGTAGAAGAAGAAATGGATGATACATAAATGGGGTAGGAATGTTACATTGTCTGTACAGAATTACTATTTGTGGTAGTCCAAAGGAAATTGATGAGGGAGGAGAGGAGGATGACCAAAGTGATCAAAAAATATCTGCATGTAGAATTGGCATGCTTGGAACAAGATTTCATAGGCCTGGGTATACTTGCATTCTTTTTCCAATTGAAGATAGGTCCACAACAAGTGCCCATTTGGCCAGGAGGAGAGGAGCAAACAGAAGGGATGTAGGACACACTTGTTGTTGGGCCAAGAATCTGTCAACCCAAGATCACCAGCACACATCAGCAAAGACTCTGATCATAGCACAAGGCCTGTGCTGCCTGGGAAGATGGAGTGCAAGAGGCCAACATGTTCTGTTTGATGTTCTATCCACAGATGAGGATTGAGGGCTTGATCCAGTATGCAAAGCTCATAGCACCAGCCAATCTTGTATATCTCCCACATAATAGCTTTGATGAGGTGGGGAGGTAGGTTAATTAGTGACACAATCAGAATATACTCACCATGCCATTCAACCTCTTCTGTAGGGAAGAACCAATGTGCTGTGTCAAGGCTGTGGCCACCTCTCCAAATATATCTAGGACAACTAGTTTTTGACCCTTGGTAGTGCTGTGTCCTTTACGGCTTATAGAGGCATTTTCAAGTTCCTCCTTGTTTGGCATGCCATGGAGGATCTCTCTCCATTCTTGGGGGCTGGAGAATCAGAAGGGGGGATTGTGATCAAGCTGACTGATCCATAGGGAGCAAATTGTGAGCCAGTTTTTCATGAATTGCTGGTGGTGCTCAGGTAATTGTGTTGGAGTTTATATTCCATTTATGGTAGTTATTACATAAGCTTAGAGCGGACACATTACAGTTTCTTTCCTACTGTAGGTTCTTTAGTGTTTACTGAGTTCCTACAGAGTATTCTATTTCAATAAACTGGCCTGAAATGAGAAGGGCTGGTTCTGGGACTTGATATCCCTGGTCAACTAAGCCTGTCTTGACTTGGCTGGGGTCTTTATCAACCTGCTTCATAGTGTGTCCCCAGACATTGATTGGAAGTGGCATCTCAGATACATGCAGCTCAGCCCATTTATTGTGACCTGCCTTCAGTGGGCCTTGCTGGCAAGTTAGTGTCCACCAGAAAGATAAGTAAACCAACTCTGCTTACCTGATTGTGGACGAGCTCAATCCTTTTGTATGGCTTACCTGGATTGGGCTTGAGTGGGCAATTTACCTGCTTGAGAGATAACTTGTGAGGTAGAGGGTTGAGAGAGGCCCAGTATAGGAGCTAGTGTATTGTAATACCGTCATATGTGGAAATAATGGGAAAATCCACCTGGACTGTGAAAGAGGCACTAGAAGGGATGTGGGGGCTTGCCTGCTTCTGAGTACATGCTATGAATGATATGATCAGGATATGTGAACTTGACAGGCTTCTCAATGATAGTCCAGGTCATGATTGTGTGGTGCGAGTAGACTAGCCATACTAGAACACCAGCCTGAAAGAGATCATCACAGACTTTTGTGTCTGTAGTAAAACAGCCCATACAGTGGGTGTGGACGGGCATGGGGGGTCTAGAAGGGTGGCAATACGAGCTTGCACATACATCACAAAGTCAAGAAAGGTGAAAATATCAAGGAAGTAACACTGCACTTGAGCAACATAGACAATAAGGTTGCAGAATGTCAGGGGATGGTTGAGAAGCAGCATAATGTTGTGTTCCAGGGATTTGAGCATTCTACTTGTGATGTCAGTCTTGTCACCATGTATGACTTTCCATTCTTTATATCAATCAGAGGCAATCTGATACAATAAGGCCAAACCAACAGTCTTTTCCATTTCCAGCTTGCCAATCTGACCAGCAGTATGGGTAAGGGGCTCAAAGTTGTCAATGCTGGGCCAGTACCATGCCCATGCAAGGGGATCAGGAGAAGCATAGTATTCCTTGCAGCAGATGCACATAACATAGATATACTCCTTACAGTATATTTGAGGCCACAAGAAACAGTTGACCATATCAAAATGTCCATTGGCTCAAACAACCAGATCCTCTTCATTGTTGTGAGGTTCAGGGACAAATGACATGTTTGGAAAGGTGAATACAGCTGGACCATTGTAGTTGCAAGCAATTGCCCTGGCATCTAGACAATTAAATGTAGCTGGAATAATGAATGAGCTAACATCTTCAGGACACAGTAGAATACGATTTACAATTGTCTGAGCAGGTCTGCACAGAGAATCTCATTCCTGGTGTTGTCATAGTTGGAGTAGAAAGTAATACACCTAATCAAAGCTTTCACTTTGGTCAGCTCAAGTATCATGCAACATTATATACTCATGTGGATCTCTAAAGAAGAGGTAGTAGAGAAATTGGGAGCAAGGTGTGGCATGAAGGGAAGATGTACTAAGGCAGAGAATAGGACATGGGGAGATGGATCACTCAGGACCAAGAACACACTTTAAAGGGTCTTTAACCCCACTGTAGCTTGATACAAGGTGGCTATGGGGCAACCCTATGGACACAAAGTCCAAAAGCATATTCTGTATAACACAAAGTCTGACCACAGAGTAGGTGGAGCAGCACAAAGCCAACTCAAAATCTAAGAGCAGGGCAGAGAAACATTGTATCAGGGAGGGTATGATAATGTATAGGGTGATCTTCATCTAGTGGAGGTATTTGGCAAAGGGTGCAGTTGAGAGTGATGGTGGCAATGAGGTAGTAGGAGCTAGTTTGTAGGGTTGTTGAGTTGTTTGTGTCATTTGCTTACGTACCAACAAACAATGCTTCACCTCCCTGTGACCTTAGCATGACTTAGAATGATATTGCTATCCAAGAGCCCATCAAGGAAACCATCTCCACAATCTCTGAGTTGGATGTGTACAAACAGATCTAGGTGTTGGTATGTAGCCCCCTTCCATTGTCAGCACTGGCCATGAGCAACATAGATCATGTCACATGATGTAGAGTTCCTGGGCCATGTTTCTAACACAAGCATGCTCTCATCATTGCTATCCAACATCCAGCACAGCCCTGACAACACTGAAGCTACAATCAAAAAGTATGTGTCTACATCTTGGGCACTGATGAGTATAGACTATGTCAAAAGATTAGGTACTGTGTATAAGCTCTTGACCCACTTTTAACCAGACATCCCCACTGGATAAAGATTACCTGCCTCATACATCCATTCAAGACATTGTTGACCTAACATTCCTCTATGCCACTCCCAGATTTTGAGCTGGCTCTGTGCTGCTCCACTTGCTCTACAGTCAGACTTTGTGTCATGCAGAGTATGCTTTTGGACTTTGTGTCCATAGGATCGCCCTGTCACCACCTTGTATTGTGCAACAGTGTGGTTAAAGATCCTTTGAAGCATGCCCTTGGTCTTGAACAATCCATCCTCAAGGTTTCCCCACATCCTACCCTCTATCTCAGTTAATCTTTCCTTCACACCACATCACACCCTCATTTTTTACTATCTATTTTCTTGAGCCATTTACTTGGTACCCTGCATACCATAGAAGTTGGCATGGGAAAATAAGGTATGTGTGCCAATGGGTTGTATACTCAAAAATCTCACACAAGCACTTAAGAGGTGTCAGTGCCACCCCACCTTCCACATAAACATCATACTATTTCTGTACTCCAAACTTCATAGGTATATCCTTCATGCCTCTACTCCCTCTCTTTCAAAAATCCAATGCTGCAGATGATCTAGACATGAGCTCTCAGCACCCTCTGTTTGCAGCTGGTGGATCAGCTCCCAGGCCCTACAGTAATCCTCCTACCAATACTCAGGAATAACATCTTGTGGATCCAATGGCCCATCCCTGTAATCATGGATTGATGCAGACATTGCCACCATTCCCAGCCCAAAAAGATTGTCCATAGCTTGATGAAAGGTCCCTTCCATGACAAATTTCCCAAGTGTTGGTTTGCATGTGTGGTGATTCATCATAACCAGGGACTGGAATAATTGTGAACTGAATAGTGGACTATTGGGATCTTCCTGTAGATAGTTCAAGGTTGAAATCTTTTCTGTTGCTTTTGTGGTGCACAAGGCTAACTCCTCATCAACTGTCATTGGCTTCTGAGGATCTATATCTTCATACTTTTGACCAAGCCCAAGTACAGTGCAGACATGAGGATCCACATAGTCCTTCCACTGGTGAAGGACAATGTTGACCACTCATGTTGTTTCTTTGCAGAGTGTTTGAGGATAATTGACTAATGCTATTCTGATATTTGATTCCATCACTTTTTTCATTGCTTTCTTAACAAGTTTTTTTTGTCAACCGTGTATCGTGATTGCTTCATTATTCACCAATTCTCTCAGCATTGTGTTGTGGGCATGGTCTATGACACTCTGAGTGGATTCATCAGATAATGATGTATGGTTGCTTGGTCCAGGCTGATCATGTTTGTACTCTTGGTCTCCCTCAGTACATTTTTTCTGTGACTGATTCACTTGTTATTGCTTGACTTGTTATAATGTGACATCTAATTTACCTTGGAGTGACTGGACTTTACGGCTGGGCCATATGAACAAGTTTTCTTGTGATATGCCAGGGGGGCTTTGTCTTTGGGATCTTGATGTGCTGATGGTAGATTAACTGATGGATGAGAGGTAATGGATGGCAGATGGTTGAGGGGGAGGCTAGTACCATCGCCAGATGCTTGCTGAATTTCAAGGTGGAATGAAGAAGTTGAGGTGTTGTAGTTGAGAGGAACTAATACATCATGAGACAAGTGAGTTTCCTGGTAATGTGCTAACTGAATTTTGCTATAGGGATATGGATGCACCATGGAAGATAATTGAGGATCAGGATGGGGGGCAATTTGTAGCAGAGGGGGACTGATATTACTGCTAAAGCTCAGATCAGGAAACCTTGCAGGTGAGCAAGTTTCCTGGTAATGTGTTGGCTGGATTTCACCATAGGAATATTGATCCATCAAGGAAGGTGATTGGGGATCAGAATGGGGGGGCAATATGTGGCAGAGGGTTGAAGGGGGGCCAACATTATCACTCAAGTTCAAATCCATCAATTGCTGTGTTTCAAGATAGCATGTGTTAGGTGAAGTGTTGCAGTTGGGGAAATTTGATATGCTATGAAAATTCATAGGGACATCAACAGCTACTTGCTGATTCTGCAGGTGAAATAATGATGCTACTGGGAAAGATGCCTCAGGGTTGATCAGATGAGAATACAAACAATCTTTGGATGGAGGGGGGTACTGAGTAGTGAAACAGCTGGTCTCATAGACCCTGGCTGAGGGTGTTGCTTGATCATCTGCAAAACTAGCATCTTTGAACCAGAAAGTACTCTGAGGATAGCCCTAGAAAAGATTAGCAAGCATTGATTGACAGATAGAAATGTTATTTACTCCATTGTCTGGCTGTGTCATCTTCAAAGTCAGAGAAAGGTGGGTAAAACAATGGGTCCTGATAACACACAGGTTCAACATTCTATTCAGTCTTAAGTTTGAACCTAAAAATAAGTACATCAGATGAAGTGTGCATACATTTGATTGTTAAGCAATACAGGCAGCACAAAAATAATACCATCATGAAGACCTTACACCAACAGGTGAGGACAGCAAGCTGTCATCATCACTTTCATCAGTCCCATTGCTATTGCTATATCTGTCACACAGGTCCTTATTGTATCTCTGGAATGGATCTTTCTTTACCTTGCCTTCTTCCAGCTGACATGAATGTGAACCAATCACAGCCTGCATTTGAGACATGTGTGTCTCCAAAACAGCCAATGCCACACAATGTCTCACATGACTGTCCCCAAAATACTTCTTGCTACTTTCAGCATCTTCTAGGCTGTGCACACCTACCACCTGATTAAGAATGCTGAGGTGTGTCACACTAACAGCATGGGCTCCACCATGCTGGTCATGTATGGTGGACAAAAACACTACATGCCATTCTGATGATTTGATTTCCATGTCTGCAAAAGCGAGCTGCAGGGAAATGCATTTGTGATTTGCCTGTTTGGCATCAAGAGCCAACAATAAAACACTATCAGGCATTCTAGAAAGAGTTTCAATGAATCCATCACTGTTCTGTCTCCACATAAGATGGCTGACTGGCTAGTGCAATAATAAAAATACCTCCTTAGCTTCTTTGAGTGTCATATCACTGGGGGCCATTATTCCAAGTGAACATATAGTATATTGCAGTGCAGAAGGTATAAAATGTTCCCTGGGAATGTAGGGGTGATATTGTTGCTTTTGGCATTGGGGTGATTGGGACATGGTAGTACTCTGATTATTGGTGAGACTATAAGAAGGGGGAGAAAGGAAAGAGGTTGAGAGGTGAAGGGGATCATTGAGTGTGGGAGAAAAGGACATTCTTCTGATGGTGGGCTGTTTAAAATCACTGTTGGACTTGAAATGTGAAGATCTGACTAGATCACACTCTTCTGGACTAGGTAGAGAGAACGAGTTTGTCAAATCAGTAGACAAGGCGAGGGAAGGCCTAGAGGATGTATCACTGAGGGACATCCTGTCCTGTAGCAACTACAGATGGGAGTATGGGTACAGAAATACTTACCCTTGATGGACTGAGAATCTGAGTTCAAAATACTTAATGTAATACCTGCACTGCAGCCCAGTCTGGAGAAGGATGAAGCTTGAAGTTGGGACATGAATTTGGGTTGTTATCATGAGTAGTACAAGAGAATAGATGCTATAAGAGTCCAATGATGGGGATCTAAAAGCACAATGGTGATCACAAAAATATTAAGGGTGGATTGCTTGAGAACAAGAGTATGCTTCAAAGAGTCTTTAACCCCACTGTTGTGTGATATGAGGTGGTGACAGGGTGACCCTATGGACACAAAGTCCAAAAGCATACTCTGTGTGATACAAAGTCTGACTGCAGAGTAAGTGGAGTGGCACAGAGCCAACTCAAATCCAGGAGCAGGAAACAAAGTTGTTGAGTTGTTGAGGTCTCAAGCTGAACATACAGGTGATCTTCATCTGGTGGAGGTGTTTGGTGAAAAGTGTGGTCAAGAGTGATGGCAGCAATGAGGTAGTGATGTGACCACATTGTTTGTTGCACAAACAAATATTACAAACAATATGACACCACCACAACTCTTAGCTAAACTCTTCATGCACTCAATGAAGATTGCCTGTATGTTTGGCTCAAGACCTCAATGACTCAACGACTCTGCTTCCTGCTCCTAGATTTGAGTTGGCTCTGTGCTGCTCCACTTACTCTGTGGTCAGACTTTGTGTTGTGCAAAGTATGCTTTTGGACTTTGTGTCCATAGGGTCACCCTGTTGCCACCTCATATTGCACAACAGTGGGGTTAAAGACTCTTTGAAGCGTGCTCTTGGTCCTGAATGATCCACCCTCAACATTCTTGTGATCACTCTCATGCTTCTAGATCCCTGTTGTTGGACTCTTATAGGCACATCTACCATCTATTTTATATCTTCCCTAGTATGACACTAATCCTCTCGTTGTAGCACTAAGCACATGTTTCTGTTGGCTGTCAACTATTCCACTCACATAACTGCTCTGCTAATCCCATTGCCATGGTAAGTTTTGCTCATCAGGGGTGTTGAGACTGATACTTATGTCATCAGTCTGACATCAGTTAGCATCAGTCAGATGCTAGATCATGCTTATCTTATCTATCATATCTTTCTAGTAAGCATGATTATATATGATCCTATCTTAATAGATCATTATGTTTACTGTATTACACTGCTCATGTTTTGCTATTGGCTATTACTAATAGTACAATAAGAGTGTTTACTGCCATTGGATACTCTTTGTTCTATGTATATAGAACTACCATACAGATACAAACAATATGTACTGTATATAAGGAGGAGCTTCTACCAAGTTACTCCTCTAACAGAATATCCATCTCTGTTCTCTTATATACACCAGCCCCTACTGTTGCTACTACCTTACCTTGATTATCACCTCAAATCTCCTAGTTTAAGTGAGTATTCCCACTTAACTCATTTCTTCAACTGTTTGGAGTCTTTCACTCTGAAAGGGGGTTTGCATATCCCATGTAATATCCTCTGACTCTGTAGGGCGCTCCATCGTGACAACTGCAGTGAAGGTGAGACCAAACACATAGGCACAAAAATTGTCACTGACTGTTGTTCTCCTTGCACCAGGTGATTATTCACTCTCCATGCTACCAGAAACCACCATTTAGCTCCATCAACAATCTATTTGACTGGCAGAGCAGAACTATTCACAAGTCATCCAGTCCACAATCAAGGAGGTTCTTGATCACCTTATGTCAACCATCGATTTCATCCAACCATAACAAGACTAGCTTGGGATTTGGACATTGAAGTAATTCTAGTAAGTGTGAGTGGCTATGCAGCTCATCTTCCAGGTCATTGACAAGTGGATTAGATGTCCTAAATACTGAAGTCCACAAGCAATTATGTCCCTCACTCAGTCAGTGATTAGATCTAGGTATGTAATACAATAGAAGGCAGATGTGTCAGGGAGATGCACTATTTGTGTTTGAAAGAGTGTGGTAGGATCAACTGAGAGGTACCTTAAGTGCATAAGATTGTTAATATCTGGAAACTTCAGAATGGCTATATAGCTTTATGTAGACTACATAGTCTGGTAGGATCTGTAATCTTCTCTCACAAATATAGCACCTATATAAGAGTAGGGTTTACTATATTGCTTTGTGTATTGCAACATAGTTATGTATCATGTTCATCATACTACCTTTGTAACCACTTGAACTGGCCTCAAGACACTATGTAGCACTGTATACCATAACTTATTATCAGCTACACATCTATAGCACAAACACACAATGGTAGTATTAGTTCAAATAGTACTACTATCTTCTATAGCTAATAGGGTATCTATTCAACATTGTATTGATCCAATTGGTAGTCACAGGCCAGGTTGGAGTGGTCAAGGGTAGGCCAGAAGTGGGGGTGGTATTGACAAATGAGCCATTGGGCTAATTTATCAGTGGAGGTGGTTGGTTAGGAGATAGGTGGGATGAAAGGGCCACAGAGGCACACCCTCCTCATTCATGTTTCAGGCAGTGGCAGCAGTAGTGTTGTGGTGCTGTTAATGACATTGGGTCACTGACAGCATTTCGTTGTTGTTGCCATGTACCCTCCTTTCATTTATCATTACTACACAAGATTGTGCGGGTGTAGTCATATATACATTCCCTTGGTCTTCATTAACATTGTGGGCACAGTGTCACCCCCTTGACCATATCACCACGGTTGTGTTCTTGTCAACACATTATTGCCATTGTGTTGCCTACATTGCCATAGCCATGTCCTTGTTGACATGTTGTGATCCTGATCATTGTTATGCCCTTGTCTTCAGCACATTGTTGCAGGTACATTGTATCCCCTTGTTGCTATTATCTTGTCCACATCACGGGGGTTATAGTCCTGGCTGTTGTGCTGAGTTGTCATTGTCACATCAGGTTGTGCAGGTAAGGGCACATACACACTCACCATCCTCTCTAGGTGTACAGGTGTGCATTGTCATCATTGTGAGGTTGTTGATGGCACTGGGCAATCAACAACATTATGTTGTCATTGTTGATGTGCCATTGTCCTTGGGGGTGGGGTTATGCACATCATCATAACACCAGATATGTGGTTGTGCACATGACATCAGCATTGTGGTTGTTGCTGTCACCTCCAGACATGTGGTTGTGCACACGCTGTCATCATTGTGTCCAATAGTAGATAATGGTGGTGTGGGTATGACAGTACCATGCCTCATCGTTGTGTTTTCAAGACATGCAGTTGGCATGTCATCATGTCATCCAGGTAACTGCAGTGACAGGCCAGATGGTCAGGGTGTGGTTGCACACAAGTTGTTGTTGTCATGTCACCACTGAGTCATTGGTGATGGAGTG
>JBBPMY010000961.1:0-10362 GCA_038090615.1 Phylloporus gajari
AAAAACAAGCGGAGTTGAGAACCCTTCCAATGGATGGCCTGGTACCCTACCGACTTTCCACGCACGAACACTGACACTGTTTACTTTAAAGAATTTTCCGGTCCTTGTCGGTCCCAAACAAGCAGGATGTCTATACACTGGCCTCATCGAAATCAAGACTATGGATACACCAACTTGACACAAATTGCCCAGAATATCATCAGCTGCCTAGAAGGTAGGTACTTCACCTGCCGTGACGGCCTAGAATGCTAGGACACCTGAACAGAGCAACAAGAATACCTGGAAATAAACGACCACCCTCGGAGATGGCACCGGTCACTAGTGGCAGCCTCTCACCAATAGCTCCGCTTGCTATTGTGCATATCTAACTGGTTCCGTAGTACTTGGGAAGATGGCGGCTGGATCGGGTTCGATTGGCAATTGTCCTTGGTTCCAATTTACAGCGTACAACTGGAAATTCCAATAAGATTCACTTCTCGTCGATTCCGTCGGATTGGCAGTTGGAGGTACCCAGGGACTGGACCCCAATGGCACCGGCTTAGTAGCGATCCTGAAGAGATTCTCAAAGGTGTGAAATTATCTGGGATTTCATGGTGTTGTAGGAGTTTTCTAACTGTTGTCAACTTACCAAACTTATTACAGGATTGGTCAAACCCCGGAAATATTCAATATAGTCGACACTTATGGTGGTCCGGATGTATTATCCGCTTGACCCGCCATGTCGATTGTGCATTTGTCCTCGATACATGGATTTCTAACGCTTTTCTCGCCTATTTTTTCTACTTGTACATTCACCATATGCTCTATAGGGCCTAGCTCTGTCGATGCTACGTCGTATGGATGGGCAACAAGTATGTGTTTGCTTCAGCCAGTGTATTCTACGTCACCACCTTTGCTCGTCGTGAGGTCCACACCGGGTGCGGTCTACAGCACTCACTCCGTCCAAGTGACTAGCATTTCCTACCTCTCTTGCTCCGATGTGATGAACATCTTTGTGTTGTGTCTTATTTCTGTGCGTCTCCGTATGTACAGAGGCGATCTTGAAGGCGGTTCATACACAGCAGGGCGTGTTCTTCCTCAGTTACATGGCGATGACGCTCGAGAGCGCCGTATTGTACGCAGCGTTTGCCATTACCACCTTGGTCATGTTCGCGGCGAATAGCCCATTACAAAACACCTTTCCCGTGTCGGTAAACATTCAGGTGTGTCCAATGTATGCGTGGTGTCGCGATTCCTTTCTACCTTGCTGACATTGAGGCAAATTCTTATCCCAATAATGTAGGTTATCGCCTCCGCACTAATCATCCATCCATCGCATCGCACGTGGTATCTCATTCGAGGCAGACGGGCACGGAAATGTCACGGTGGGTACCATGCGTTTCGCATCATGCGACGGGACAATCGTTCTCGAGAACAATTCGCACAGAGGCGCTGAGTCCGTTGTACGCGATAGGTAATGGTAAGGCAGACCCCGATCAGTGTCCAACTCGTTCATGCTTGACGAGATCAGGAGCGTAGCCGGGGAGTTGATGAAACATGCGGTGGATGGAGGCCAGTGCGTCAATCGAGATGTGTTTTTTGAACCAATCAGCCTATGATAATTTTGAACAAATGGCAGGAAGGGCGCTGGTCAATTTCATCCATTGGTAGGTCAGGGCTCACGGGTGTCACTCAGAATTCGTACTCCGCAGGCTCTGCAGCGCTTACCGACGTTGGCCGTGGGCCCAGGTGGCATGTTCGGCTGATCTGAGAGCGTTTGTCAAGAATTGAAGTACTACGTCGGCTGGATTATACCTTTTCGCCTATGCATTTCATCGGTTCAACGGGAAACGAAGATCTTTTTTTGCATGTCCTGAGTCGTGTGATTGGTGAGTCTGAGTATGTATCCTCAAAAGTAAATGATCCGCACTAGCTCATCAGCGTTGGCTTTTACACCCGCCTGTCATGATGAAACTTGTAAGCTACTACAAATTCTCGGATGCGCTAGGCGTACCAGCTCCGTGCGCGCACCCGTGAGCTGTGCAATCCCCGATGGTGTAACAACATTTGGGTGAGAAGGTGAGCTATGACGTGATTTGAGTCCATTTGGATAGCCTAACCCATCAGCACGACTTACCACGCAGATGCCACCACGCAGATGCATAACAAGATATCAGAGTATACTGGTTTTCAGATCTGGGCAAGTACGTCGATACAAGCGGGAGTTGTGACGCGTTTCATGATGCTGCATTTACTGATTGTTGTTCACCCACCTGACGTACTCCAGTGCGTATTCACATCCTCGACGAGGCGAGTGAAATAAGCATTCGTTAGAGGCCTACCTTCAGAACGTTTGGGAGCACCTCTTAGGCTCCTTCATTATTTGACCACAATTGTGCTTGAAAGCAGTTTTGGCACGACATGTACCCATATACTATCATGGTCATCTATCTCGTCATCGCAGATGAATATTTCTCCAAAAGCGGAGATACATGTTATTCTGGTACTTCGCTTGCTCAGTTCCCGGTCCCTAATACTTTGTTCAAGTCCCCTGCACCACTCCTCTGCCACGATGAACATTTTGGCGTTTTACTTACTGCCTTTGGATCCCCGACGTGATCTCTCACATGTAGTTGGTTCACAACAGAGTGGATTTTTCCTGGGCTACATGGCAGTCACGCTCGGGAGTGCCATGCTGTAAGCACCGTTTGTCATTATCATCCTGATCTTGTTCGGAGCGAATATCCCGCTCCAGAACGTCTTCTTGCCGGTATTTGGCAGCATTTAGTTATATGTCTCGTGTCTACGTGGCACCGCGGTTGTCGCTGACCTCTCGACCTGCTGGCAATTCAGTTAACCCCTGTCGCAATTACGTTGGTCGTCTCCCCAGCAAGTCGCATCGCACTGTTTTATCTAGGACGGACAGATATGGAAACGTCCTGATTAGTAGTATTCGCAACGCAGAGTTCGCCTCAAAGCCTCATATACCCCGTTCTGGTTAAACTTGAGGCCGATCCCGTCGGCCGCAAGCTTCCCCGACGGAATATGGTTCCTTGGCGGCTGGCCGCACACGGAACCACCGGGCGTAGATTGTTGAAGCAGTGTTGGACGTGGTGCCGTGCTTGGGCAGTCATCCCTGGCGACTCCGATACCGCACCCTACTTCGTGCTCGGTTGGATCTGAAATATTAATGCGTCGCGCGCTCTTCAACTGCAGGTCCTACTGCCTTGCCGATATTGTGCAAACTTACGGTGAGGTCTCTGTCTAGATCTACTTTAATAGCAGGCTCCTACACAACCGTCAGGGTAAGTGCAAGGCTTTATCCTAGGGGCATTAGATAGTGTATCACATGACTGGTCAAATATTTTAAACTCCTCAACTTTAATAGTCCTTGCACTTACCACGACGGCTGCAAGAAAACATTGGTAAACAATCGTTGCCACAGCTGTGCTACACTGCACAGTCCATCGGGCTTAGAAAAATAATGAGTTAGACAGAACGAATTTAGGGTTTACATTTTTTAATGCATAAGGTAGGACATGCGGTGATGCAGACAAGCGACAGTCCACATGCGGACACCACGTTGTGTACTAATGCGGTCTGTACATGGGTACGGGGTTGATTCAAATCTGAACTAAGTCCACCATGTCTTCGCTGTATTCCATTGTCAGCGCTCTAGAAGATTGTCAGACCAGTGCCGCAAGTTTCATTGTGGCATTACTCACTGATCCGGCGTACGAAAGCTTAATGGTCAACGATCTAGTCACAAATGCGGAGACAATTTTCAAAGCGCTCATACAACATCCTGCAATCCATGAAAAGATAATACAACAATGCTTTGATGTTGTGGAAGTAACATACCTTCGAGAGATTCAAAGCCTTGCATCCGAAGATGGAGGTTTCCATTTTGGGGCTGCTAGCGCGACTGTAGAGCAGCTAGAAGAATTTCACGCCGAGGAAATGGCGCAGGCCATGAAGACCTATGCCCCGAGACTGTGGAACATGTTCGATTTGCTGTTGCAGGAGAAGCATCAGCAACGAGGACAGGAGAAGTCAGGAAGCACAAACAATATTGATCATCCCAATAACAAGGACCTATCGTTCGGTGGCAGCGATGATTTTTGGAACGAGATAGATGAACTTGATCTTGAAGGGTTCATCGGTTGCCTTACCGATGGGCAAGCCGATCATGGCGATGAGCCATTGCTGCTCAAAGAGAGACGTCGAAGACGCCGATCTGCAATGCGAGCGATGGTTAGTGACAATCTGTGCACTACACCTGCACGAACAACTAATATACGGCAGAAAAAAACAGTCATATGCAGTATACTGATGCAAGGAATCAATCAAAAGGCGAACGCACTACAAAGTATTATCGGATTCTTTCTACAATCAGTGCACGCACCATATAATGTCATTGATACGCTCACACACCTTGGTATCTCGATTTCCACGGATGCCATAAATCTGGCCGTGCGATCGCTGTCTTTGCAATCAGAACATGCCTTGCGGGGCCTTGGCCATTCCCTCATTGCATCATATGCGTACGATAACTTCGATGTCGACCTAAAAAGTCAAGTACCAACTGTAGAGAAGTCGAACGAGTCGCTCAAACATCTTACCTCTGGGTTACTGTTTCCACTCGTCCATGACGTTGTGCCCGAGGATTTACGGTGCTCGGATGAGCTGTGGAAGAAGTCCGCATTGAATCCAGACACTGCCGCGCAAGATTCACACACCTGGTGGGATCTTCATCAGCAAATCCTAAGTTATAGGTCCCCCCCTGTGCAGTCCTGTACAGTACTGTGACAACACTGTACAGACTGCACAGCGCTGTACAGGGCTGCACAGGGGGGGACCTATAACTTAGGATTTGCTGATGTTGTCAACTTACACGAAACGAAGGAGCCCATAAACGCAAAACAACCGCGGGTCCTGCAGTTTAATGCATGGATGTTTTTGCACGATCTCTGTACCTACGGGCCCAAGTATTTTCATGAATTCAAGGCTCTGATCACGCCGCCAGAGCCAATAGAACCTATACCACTAGTCAAAACGCCAATCTTCGCAGCGCGGGCAATGAACATCAATAATTCAACCGTTAGTGGGAACATTCGCGCGGTTATCGAACTTCTCAAACAGGGGGGGGTTTACGAGTCTGCTCAGAAGTCAGGTGAAAAGAGCATCGCCGAAGAGACAACCGAGGTCGGCGATGACTCCATAGACATATCGGAATATGTTGTTCTCATCCATGGGGACCTTGGAACCGGCGAGCGCCTCTTTGCTGCTCAATTGCGCCGCTCCATCGAGTCATCGCCATGGCATCGGTTTCAACACGTTGTATTTATACCGGGGCTCTTCCATCTGAAGATGGCGTGTGCGGATGCATTATGGCGATGTTTCATCTACCCATCAGCAGCTCGCGAGGACGAAACCTCTCTGATGAATGACATAGCAACACTCCGTCCAAGAGAAACATATACCTTCACTGCAAAACCTGGTTTTCGTCGAATGCACGAGCTCATCGGCCATGCAGGCATATGTCGGCGGCTAAACTGCTGGATAGTGTACGTCCAAGGAAAGAGGCAAGGGATCAAGGATCTTGATGACTTTGCGTCCACAAAGCCAGCACTAGAAGACCTGGTATCAATGGCAGCCGAGATCGCGGAACAATTCATCGCGACTCACCAGATACAACACATGCGCAGGATGCCTGAGGAGTCACGCGACGTTCAATTTGAAAATGCGTTGCTCTTGAACAAGTATTTCTTACTATACGAAGAATTGTCGTACGCGATGAATTGTGGGGATATTGGACGTGTCGAGACCTGCATCGTTGACTGGATTCCGATCCTAAAAGCCCTCGGGAAACACAAATATGCTTTTCACATGCAGAACTTCTTGCTAAACGTTCACTTTGTCTATCCACCGCGTCTAAGGTATGCATTTTCGCTCATCATTCTAACTCGCTTGCCCTGAACGGCTTTCAGTCGAGCCATTCGTTACCACCTTCTTGTTAACCCGACCGGCCAGTCAACAAAATGGCGAGCTGTAGACTGGTGCGTGGAACTAAACAACCTATTCACAAAGGTACGCGAGAGTTCGCTCACCTTGAAACTGCCCTGATAAGAACATGTCAGGTGAAAAACGGGGGGAAAGGACCGAATCGTACGGTGGAGCGGATAATCCTCGAATCGCCGCTGGTCCAAGTATACCGGAACGTGCTGAAAGTCATACAAACGAACATCAATCATACCCACCTCAATACCAACCACATGGCTCCAGATATGACCTCAACGTTCGGAAAACTTCAAAATAACCTAGCATTAAGTTTACCTCACGTAGTACAGAGAGGTAGAAAAAGCCGACATATGATTGACGATCTCAGCGACAAGGGATTAGCGATGATGGAAAAAATGGTGCGGGGCGAAGTGAACACAAGTGAAGAGGTATTAGAGGAGGACAAAGCGGAATTCCAGGACGTATTAGTTGAGCTACTCTAGCGGTTTCTGTATGTGGTTAGTGATCAGTTATCATAACGTAGGTAAATAATTATGTCCGACGCACATTTTCCTTGCTCACGGCCACGGAATGAGACCCTTGCATCGGGCAAGTCTTGTTCCTAGCTTATGCAACGTGAATCCATCGTCCGATAGAGCTAGGAATGATGAAGCGCCTACCATTGTGGCCCTCCTGCCCACATGCACCGCACTTGCGCCGCTTGACAATAGTTGAAGGAGAAGAGACTTGGCCGCCTTGAGCATTGTTGAGAGCGGCACTGCTGGGACGAAGTGGAGTAGAGACGAAGGGTGGCGGACACCACGGCGCGTGGGTTTGAATGAGTGCTACGATTTCGTCTCCAAACTTATCACTTCTCATCCACCCCGTTTCTCGCTTGAGATCCAATGGAGAGTTGATCTTCTTCTCGTGAGCGTAGTCAACGATGGCATCAAGAACCGCGTTAGTCATGATGAGGGATGGACCGTGGCGAATCATAGCAGCCCATCCGTATTCCTCCATCGTTTTAGTTTCCCGCCAGACTTGAAGGGCACTCTCTAGCTCGCGGTCGTGCTTTTCTTTGGTGTACTTGGGTTGCCGACGTGCCGTGAGCGTTGCATTGTGCGGCGTGGCTTTGAGGCAGTGGAGGAGTAGTGTACGAACTCAGCGGGGTTATGGAGGTCACAACAAACTTGTGGCTTCTTGATGTGGCAGCGTTCACACCCTTGATCGGAGGCAGTATCGCATTGGAGGTGGTCCGTGTCTGCGAAGCATTGAGTACGGCAACTAGTCAGATTACGAAAATCTCCCACCAGCTGCTCTGTTATCAAAAGTACCGTCGAAGACTGCCCTGCGACAGCCAACTCCACCACTGCGCTGCGTGTTGATAAGAAGGTCCATGCCAGGGTCTAGGTCTCGTTTCCGTGGTTTCGCCTGGGACACCGACGACATTCCTCCCTTCACTATCACCTCCGTTGGAACGACTACCTTTCGGGCATCAGCCTCTCCTCCATTGATTGGTCCGTTTACAACTGCAATTGCGACCCCTTCTCCATCCGATCCCTCGTCCGATGACTCTCCACCTGTCACATTCAAAGCGGCATTCTTGAGACTGCCGGTAGCTGCCTGTTTAGTGGGACGTAATGAGTCTGGTAGGCTGGCGTCCCCTGCCTTGCGTTTACGTGTCTCTAACCGTCGCGCTTTTCTTGCAGCCTTGGCAGCTTTTTCGTCGTCAAAGTGATCTTTCTCAGCAAGTAATAGTGCCGTTCCTGTGAGTTCTTTATTTCGCGCTGCTCTGCCAAAGCGTTGCCATAGCGCTGATAGGTTGCACGTTGCCCTCCATTGAACCACTAAGCAGATATCCGGGACATCCATACCCTGCAAACACCGTCAATTGCCCGAACGATAGGGGGCCAATTCAGTGACTCCTGCTCACCATCCCAAACGAGGCCGTTGTACAGAGTCCCCAAGTCCGTCCAGTCTTTAGATTTGCGAACTCTGTCTCTTTGAAGGTGACTGACATATCCGCATTAAACCACTTGATTTTGTCTTTTAGGCCACGAGGAAGGCGCATCCGAAGGTATCGTGCCGCCGCAATAGAATCCGAAATGTCGTCAAAGAACACAAGAAATTTTGATAGCAGCGGATCGGTATCTTTGTATTCCTCGGGAACCAAGAAAGCAAGGTCCGCAAAACTGTTCAACGCGTACTTGATCTTTTGGATACCGATCTTGATATTAGGTCGATTGCTCGAGCGCCGCAAAATTGTCGTGTTTCTGGTACGCATCTGGAGTAGCCGCCTGATGTCACTCATCGCACTTGCTGTGAGTGTTGCAGATGCAACAAGCAATGCTACCGACGGAAGCACAAAACGAATCCGGCCAAGTTCTCTATACTCCGGACGGAACTCCCCCCAATCGGTCAGGCAATGTGCCTCGTCGATCACGATGCTGATTATGTGTGACGCGAAATGCGCGTCCTTCAGGATCTTCTCAAATTCGCCCTCGGGCTTCATCATCTGCTCTGGACTGATGATTATAGCTCGGTATTTATGAGTGCGAATTGCCTAATTTGCAGGTAAGAGTGTCTCGAGCATTGTGCCAGGTTAATACTTACATGGAAATTAGCAGGGGTCGCCGTTTCCGAGCTAATGGCTATTGCTGGTATATTGGCCTTGGTGAGTCCTTCGACGTTCTGTTTGCCCAGCAGGTTTAATGGGGTGACAACGATTTGAATCCCATCCGGCCGGAACAGCAACGGCATCCAAAAAGTAAGCGACTTCCCCATACCCGTACCAGCAATACACAGTATGTCTCTTCCTCCTTGTAGAATGGCATCTACTACCTTGATTTGCCAGAGACACGGTTTCACATGAAACACTTCCTGAGCGCATGCTCAGATCGCGGAGGACGTGGGTATTGGAGGAGGTGATCGATTAGGAGATGAGACTTCTCCCATTGGGTATACGTCGCTGTTAGACAACCCTAACATGGTGTCTGCATGTCCAACCTTATGCATTAAAAAATGTAAACCCTAAATTCGTTCTGTCTAACTCACTAGCAAAAGTGGGCCACCAAGTGGCAACACGAGGCCTTATATCCTCAGTGACCATACATTAGAACAGATGGTGTTTTTTCAAAACATTTGTTAATATCAATATTACCCAAAAGTCCCTCTCTGACAATACATCCATTATTCATTTGACCATCATGAAACCAAACAGTTTTGTTTACATCAATCATCCGCATAACAAAATGGTTTTCACCATAGTATATAATCCCTTTCAAATATAGAATTGTATTTCTAGTTGCTTTCAAGACTTTGATGCTAGGAGAGATTACCAATTGAGATGACATATGGGAAACATCAAATGTCAAAATATGTGGTACTTTAGTAAGGTGGATCATATGATTGAATGATAAATTACATGTATGACAAAAAGGAGGATCTTCAATCACAAGAGCAGATGTTATCCATTCAGCAGAAGATCGTCCTGTTCCTGGCAGAATATCAAAATGAATAGAAAAACCATGATCTACTGATTGCTTTATATGACACGAATCACATGACACCCAGCCTTGTTGTATTTCTTGTATCATAATAGTACGCATAAGATCATTCACACTAATAGAATGATGGCCCATTGGAAAATATTGACTATTTTCAGTATGAATAAGTTCTCTCACAGAGTCACGGGTAATCTCAAAACTGGCTTTCCCCAGTCGTATGTCTTGAAACCCTTTGATAAGAGATTGCATCACTATTGAATAATTATGCATGATTTTATTCCAGTATCTAGGTCGTTCAATCCAGATTCCAAAGATTAGTGTGAAAAGTGAGTCATAAGCACAACTCCAATTTGTAGCATTCCATTTAAGAGTGGTACCTTCTATAGAATGCATAATTTGTCCAATATTATCTAGACTTTGTGTGTAAGATATAGACTTACTACCACTGGCAGCTTGTAGTTGTGAAGAGATTCTTTTAGCATCTGATGACTTCTTTGACCTGTCAATCAGTCGCCATTCAATGTCATCATTATCAACTTGCAGAGGATCAGACTTGTTCCATCTAAGAGAAAAATGAAGATGTTCAGGAATATAGTTAGTTCCCTTCCAGTTTCTAAAATTAGATATAAGAGTATTACGTGTATGCCCTATCACTGTTGGAGGCAATCTATTTTCATACAAAAGAGAAGTGATATCATTTAGTAATTCAAGCTCTCGAAATTCTTTTCGCAACCAACCAGACAAACCTCCAGTGATTTTACCTAATTCAATATTTTGAATGATTGCAGTGCCTTTTGCAAATGCACTTCTTGATAATGCAGTATAGTATGACTGATGAGTCTGACAATGACTTAGATCAACAACATTGTAATGTCTA
>JBBPMY010000963.1:0-10357 GCA_038090615.1 Phylloporus gajari
CCTGTGTGATGAGATGACTGGGATCCTCGGAGGGACCGTTGGCCAACCTACCCTTCATTCGTTCAGGCCCCAAAGTAATGCTAACTTCGTTATCCTACCTGTTCACAACCTGTCGCTTGCTGGATTCGTACGATCTTTTGATCGGTATCGAGAGCCGAGGAGTAGAGGATATGGTCCTAGCGTACCATTGTCTCCTGGGATGCCTCCCCCGATGGAGTAGATCATACCAGTTGACTCGTCATGAAGGCAAGTTCCTGCCCTCTTTCTCTTTGCTAGCCGCACTCAGATGCTGTGGTCCTTGCACCAGCATGACTTCGCTCAACACCTTTATTTTGCTTCAGAGCTCTTTGTCCCCAACTGGCTGCCCCGGGCCTCTCACCTGTTCCTTTGTCAAATGATTCGACTGAAAACTGTCGCAGGAAGGTCAGTGGCATAGTAGATTTGAGAGGGAAATGGCTAGACAGAGACATGGTGAATAACAGACACAAGAGATTGGCTCGACAAATCGCAAGGAATGTAACAGTGTGCTCGTATCGAAGCGATGGCAAGTGGAGTAAGTAAATTTATTAAAAATGGAGGCCGTATGCAAACGAGAGAAACCATCAAAGTACGTCCAATACCCGTACACCATTTATCAGCTTGCCCAACATATCCGGCGTGAGCTCCTTGACTCGTACTGTGATCAATGTCTCTGCGGCCACTCGCCTGTATTCGTTCATGTGCTGGCGTGTCGCAGTGAGTAACAAGGCACCAAACGGTTGCCTGAGGCGACCAATTGATTGGAGGACACGCACCTCCTTTTCGGAAGGCGATACGGTTGAAGGTGGAAGGAGGGATGCAGTCTCCGGGAGGGATACACGAGGCTGTCCACCAGAGAAAGTAGTCGAGGGAGGTGAGAGTGATGCAGGCTCCGGGACGGATGTGACTGGTCCCCCACCAAACGTTCGCCCAAGGCGACCAACGAGGCGAGTTGTTCGTGTTTTCTAGGCTGTCGATGCAACATTGAATGTGTCAGCCCGAAATAACGATAATCCGCCTACTACAGACCACTAGTCGTCCGTATTCTCCTCAGTAATTGTCTCTGATACATGCCCGACAAGTTGATAATTCAATCCAAGGATGAACGAGATACAAAGGGCCTAGCCAGGAGAGATCCTAGTCGGTTTTGATCTCTACAATCTCAAGGCAGTTCGTCCGCGCACTCGAATCCAGCCTCTCGCACGACCTTACAAAACATTTAGAGTTTCTCATGAGTAGGAGATGCGTCGAGACCATAGACCATGATCCCGATGACCTTCTCGAACAGAGGTCCGTTGTTCTCCCACTTGTGTGAAAATGTAGCATAGCGGAAGTGCTCCTGGACTTCCTGCTTGATATGGGCGTGGTCGATACATGTAGTCATGGGTGAGATGAGCTCCGTGAAGGATGGTGAATTCTCAGAAGTAGATGCCTGCTCCGATTTGTTGCAGAGATGGCCATGAACGGCGTCAATGAGAACTGAGGGTAAGTCACGAGGCGTATCTTCGATAGTTGTGCGAATTGCTTGCTCTCTTCTCGTCCGTCCAGACATATAGGTGGGATCGTTCTACAAAAGGGTGTCAACAAAAGAATATCTGTATGACTTGATTACTCTCACTACGAATCTTTGGGTCAGACGATTCCGACATCTTCAACAGCACTGTCTCGTATGCAACTATTGCATGGTCATAATCTCCTTTACGGTGCAAAGCGGCGTGTCTCTTCTCGTAACATGATGGGGTGTCTGGATAGAGACTGATCATCTGATGAAGAATCGTTAGCGGGGGTAACGAGGAGACCGAAGCAAGTTACTTCATTTGCGTCGTTCAAGGCATCGTCCCATTCGCCATTCCCACATGTGCCGTGCTTCGCTTGACTAGGAGATCCTTCTTAGTGGCGGGGACTAGAAATAGCGCAGCGGTGTAGTGGAAGATGACCCCGTCATATTCTTCACTTTTCACAGTGATATCCCCAAGGTCCTCTAACTTGTCATGGCATCGAGATTTAAAGTCTGAAAGATGATATTCACGCAGGTGTTTCCTGTATCACACACATGATTACTCACGCCGAGTCCAAGTTGGTGCCTCACCTTCTATTTCCTCTGCCAGCTCGCTACACATGTGATGGAGACACGAAACTGCGTTCAACAGATCGCCAGTCATTTCAAGATGCTCGCATATGATCTGATAGACCGTAAATCTTGGGAGTATGCCAACTACAAGCCAAACAAATGGCATCAGAGATGTGAGAGACATCGCCAAGTTGTTTGTCGTGCCCATTTCGCTTGATCTGCATCTGCAAAGTAAGGTCAAGTCTGTTATTCTACTTGTTCAAACCCTGTCATAGCTGGATTCATACTATGTAAGGATCGGTGTCACTGTATCGAGTAGAGTTTGCTGGACACAGTCACACCGATCCTCCTCGGATGGTGGCATCTCGTGTGATGCTTCCCCTGTCGGTATCGATCATACCATCTTCAGCTAGTCGAGTCCTGTGGCCCTTCGGCATGATGAAATTTGCTCGAGAGCTCTTTCCCAGTCGATTTCCACTTTTGGATGCCTCCTCTCACGTGATCTTGTGTGGCTATGACATCACTTCAATTGACGGATGAGGAGACTGAGCCCCTCTTCTTGTTTAATCTTCTATTCCATCATCCATCCTACTTCGCACCCCATCCCCTCTCGCTGCCTCTTTGCTTCTACTAGACGCCAAGATGTCGAGACCTGATATCTCTGGCAAGAAGGTTGGTCCTTATCTTCTGACCTCTATTGTCGGTGCCGGCACTACTGGAGACGTCTACCGCGCGGTCGACACCTCTTCCGAGAGTCTCGATGTCTACGGAATTAAATGTGTGCCTACAAAGCATCTATCAAACGAGCAGATAGTACAAATCGTCAAGGAGGTCTATCACCATCGCTCAGTGTCCAACTGCGAGTATGTACTGCAGCTGCGCGATTTCGTCGAGAAGAAATCGCATGTCTACATCGTCTTTGACTTGTGCGAGACGGATGTGTCCAGGGTGATCTGGAAGACGAGGTTGTATTGGAAAAACGAGCCGCTCATCAAGACTGCGTTTCTCGAGATACTGGACGGCGTTCAGGCGTGTCACCAGAGAGGCATCGCCCACCGAGACCTCAAGCCGGATAATATTATGTGCAATGCGAACGGAACGGGCATCCAGATTCGTAGTTTTGGGCAGGCTAGCAGTTGGCGTGCTCGTGGGGATGGTGGTCGTAGATCCCCTTTCTGTGCAAGCCCAGGTGAGTTACCCAGTGATCCATGCACTGCTAATTATACTGACGAGATGGAGAATATTGGACGTGCAACGAGGAAGATCCCGTGTCCGGTGCGATGTCAGACATCTGGTCTTTAGGGATTATTCTTTTCAATATGGTTACCGGCTATTACCCTTGGAAGACTGTGTTCTCCGATGAAGACTACATGGAATACGTGAGAAACACAGAGCATTTACGTGACACATACGATATTTCAGAGTCACTCAATTACCTGCTGAGAAGGATGTTGCATCCAGATCCCGAGAAGCGGTTCAAGATACCGAGGATTCGAAAGGAGATAATAGCGATGAATACGTTCTACCGGCAGGAAGGCGATGATGATACGAAGTCGACAAAGGAGCCTGTGCCCCCCGAATGGTGAGCTCGAAGTTGTGAGAAGTGTTCATTCCTAACTCTGTTGATAGGGATGAACTAGATATCTATTTTGCAGAGGATGGGAACATACAACATACGTTTATGCCGTCGTTCAAGAAACTAGTTTCCTGGAGAAAGCGTCACTCCAAAAGCACTGGTGCTTAGGAGGCCCTTTTCAACGGACATGATGGGATCGCTGATGCTAGTAATATGTACCCTGCCACGAACACGAAATCTTATTCGCTTTGTCTATCATCAAGGTTCAGAGCAAAACCCGCAGTTGGATTCGTTTTAAGTGATTTGAATCGCTCCTACATGTGCGTGTGAGGCGAAGAAGTTGAAGTGGCACAGCCACACGTTTCGTTCTTGATCCTACTTTGACACAGTCTTCGATGGTGTCTGCACATACCGCATCCCAGGAGGAGCACAAAGCAGCGAGGGTTCCGGTCGCATGGAGAGACCAATGTTCCGCGTACGTGCCTTTTTGCGCATACTGGAGAACAGCCATCTCACGGACGCCGGGGGCGAACAACCAGGCTGCTGATACCACTCAACACCTGCCGACGAAAGCACAACTACCTCCCCTGGGAGTGCGAGAATGAGAGACACGGGTACGAAAAGTGGGTCCCCTTTTTGCGCTCGTGTCGTCGGAGCGTTGACTGTCTTTTTGTCAGGTGCCAATACGACGAGTAAGTGGCGTGTTCGCAGAGGGCGATATCCATTGACGCTCTCACAGCATGATGCGTCGGATGAAGAAGATGTCAAAGCTAAAAGCCCAACAAGCAGAGGCACTCGAGGCATAGAATCGTGGTCTCATACCCCGATGACTTGTATAGACTTGCTCAAATGACAACTCTAAATATGTTTGCGAGTGGTGGATGAATGCAACTACATGGATGGTGAGTAAGGTACTTTGATTGATGCCCGTGCATGGATCAGGCTCTACGCCCCGTCTCCTTTTCCCACTCTCCAATCTCCTTCTTAACCCTTTCGACTACGTCCTCTGCTGTGCTGTTCTGCCCAAAGGCCTCCACGAATTTACCCTCTGGATCCATCAAGTAGATGTAGATGGAGTGATCTACGAGATAGTCACCCTTGGGGTCTGCGTCGGGTGGGGTCGAGAAATACACTCGATACGCTTTACAAACAGACTTGGTAGACGCATAGTCGCCTGTGAGCCCGACGATACGGGGGTGGAAGTCGGCGAGGTACTTTTTCATTTGCGCATGGCCATCGCGAGCTGGGTCGACAGAAATAAAGACGGGCTGAAAAACCTGTCCATAGTCGGATTCTAAGACAGACAGGATGAGCGTACACTAAACATGCACCAAGAACGGCAAACGCACCCAAGGCCTTGAGAAATACCCCAACCTTGTCGAGTTCAGCGGGGCAAATGTCGGGGCAGTTGGTGAAGCCAAAGTACACAAAACTCCATTTGCCGAGGAGGTCGTTTTCGGTGAATGGTTTGCCTTGGTGTGTCGTGAGCGTGAATGGGCCGCCGACATGGGGTCGTCCAACGGAGCGAGACTCGAGTTCTTTTGCTGCAATACGGTGTCAATGTCATTGACTATGCATGAGTATAGAGACCAACCCTTTTTCTCCTGCAGTGTGCGCTTTTCGTACTGGAAGTAATAAAACAAGCCGACGCCAGTAGCGACGAACAGCGCCGCAGCGGCAGGCGTGAATACCTACAAGAACGCGTTAGAGGTTGTTTCTAGGTGATTGCAGAGGACGATACGTGCCCCGACGGCCGACCTGTCCCGAGCACCTGCTTGCGTTGTCTGACGGGTCTGGGCATACATTCTACATGGAGGAAGCCTGTTCGCTGTTCTCGGCGACGAGAATGGCGTCGTTCGTGGTCGTGCGCGTGTGGTCAAGGAGAAGAATTTGGACATTCGGAACCAAAGCGTCGCAAATCGGTCCGATTCGTTTGTCACCGGACACCCGGAATCATCCCGTTCAATACAGCGATGTAAGTACTACCGTCCTCCTGACGGCAAGTTACGAACACTCTGGAGTCAGCATGCCCTGACCACACTAAAGCGTCCTCGCAAAGAGGGCGACAAGGGCTTTGGTAGTGATTCCTTGACGAGTACATGAATTTGTCCACAAGGATGCAATAACGATGCGTTTGTATCAAACAATTAAATAAGGTACGTACGAAGAACACAAAGGGGACTTAAGGATGGAGAGTGTGCGAACAAGAGACTCACGAAGCACAAAAGTGAGAGAGAGGGATAGCATCAGAGTACGTCCAAGGTCTGCACACTCTCTATCAACTCCTTCAACCTCTCCGACGTGATCTCCCCCACCTGGACCTTGATCGAACTCGCCGAAGCGATCCTTGCGTATTCTTTGATGTTTGGCCGGGTGCGTATGAGCAATAGCGCACCAGAGGATTCCTTCAGTCGCGCGAGGAATCGGTAGACAAGTGCCTGCTTGTCCATCAGCGACATGGCGGAAGGAGGTGACGGATTCGCCATTTGTCGATCGAGAAGGAAGTCTACCCAGGGATAAACGAGAACAAACTGCTTCGAGGGCTGAGAGAATAAAGAGTCCTTCCAAGATCGGGGAAGAAGGCTCTTCAAAGGCTGAAGGAAAATGTTTATCACAGACTGAAGAGGACCTGGAGAATCTTGTTTCAAAAGCTTTTCTTCTGTCTTGATATCGACTGTTCCCTCAAGTACACCAGACCGTAGACGGAGTACGTGTTTAGACCCTTCCTTGAAGGTTGAAACATCCGTAATCCGGAAGGCGAGACATGGCAGCTTCAACCGTTGTCCTTGAAAGTACGGTATGGAGAGCACACTAAGTCGGTCATATAACTCTATGGCCCGGTCAAGATCAAACAATGAACGAGAACGAAGCTTGGCGGTAAGGTTTCCCATCTTGACATCATCGATCGCGCGCGGAATGTGTGAGGTCGGTGGCGGGCTGAACGCGACGATATTGGTCGGAAGACAGCTATTAAAGCTGCCGGATGTCCCTGTCCACGCGAGGATACTCGTGTCCCCCGAGTCCACAAGTAGTCGAGCCAGGAGTCGTCCCAGGGCCATGTCTCCCTCGCCATAAGTGATACGCAGGTCCGTCATCGAGAAAATACCGAATAATGAATAGGCGGCATCCTCGACCTCCTTAGTCTTTCGTGTAGAGGCTAGACAAAGCTTCTCCCGTATGTTGTTCAAACCAGGGCGGAGTGCCCTCAAAGCTTGAGCTGACATACCCGTTGCCTTCTCCACCTCTGAGATGACCTCGGGCGACTCCTTGTGGTTGTGTATGGTGAGACCCAGATACGGCGTCCAATCCTTAGTGTAGATCCGAACCACCTTTGACGCGTGATATTCCTGGAAAGCCCACCCACGCGAGAACCATCTACTCTTCGTCAGAGAACTTGGCCCCGCGTCCTTGCCGACGTCATAAAGGAAGACGATCGTCATTGCAGATCCCTCATACCACTTGAATATGAGAACAATGGATTTTTGGCGTAGCGAGGAATCGTTTTTGTTGATACAGCAGATGTCACTCCACGCCCAATTGAATCCGAGCTCTCGTGCGATCTTGCAAAACGTACGAAGCTTGTCGTGCGTGGGGGATGCCTCGAGCTCATACACCATAGCGCCCTTTTCGAAAGGTGGTTCATCACCCTCCCAAGTGTGCGAGAACGTGGCATAACGGTAGAATTCACCAACTTCTTTTTCGATACGAGCCTGATCGATATGTGTAGACATAGACATTACGAGTGACGTAAAGTCTGGAGTGAATTTGAATGCGGTGGCCTGTTCCATTTCGTCGCACAGACGACCAGATAAGGCATTGATGAGCATGAACGGCAAATCGGAGACGGCTTTCTCGACAGCTTTGCCAATCGCTCCCTTTGCCCGTGAATAGAGGTCGGCTTGCTCTACGGGGAAATATCAGTGGACGAATATCAGTATGATGTGATTAGCCTCACCACGAATCTCTGGATCAGATGATTCTGACATCTTCGAAAGCATTGTCTCAAATGCGTCTACCGCATCCTTATCGCGTCCCATGTCATGTAATGCTGTGCACTTTTCCTTATAACCCGATGGGGAGGATGGATCAAGCTTGATTGCCTGAACGACGCCCGTTAGCACGGACGAACACGAATAAGTCTGGAATATACTACCTCGTTTGCCGCGTTTAAAGCGTCCTCCCACTTTTTGTTTTCTGGGCGTGCATTATCTCGCTTATTCAGCAAGTCTTGTGAGTCAGCGTCCAGCGATAATGCAAGCGTGTAGTTTGAATCAGCCTCGGCATATTGCCTGACATGCGTGGCACGATCCCCGAGCTCCACAAGTTTGTTAAAGCATCGAGCCTTAAAGTCTGACGGAGAGTGGTCTCAGTGTTGCAGAAATTCAGCGGGCGAGGTGGAACATTAGCGCACCAGAAACCCATGCCTTGGTGGGCTCAGTCATGTCGATCACTTCGTCCAACATGTTTAACAAAGACTCAGCAGCCTCCTTCGTACGGCCCATCGCGAAGAGGGCCTCGCAAAGGTGTTGCTGGCTTGTGTACGCAAGATCATCAAACTTCCATCCGGACATCTGAAAAAATTAGGATCGATTCCGATGCATAGCGAGGGAAATACCAATGAGACTATCTCGGGTGGTTGACGAGTACCACTACCCAATTTACGTCGCGCGTCTTCAAATGACTGAGCCGCATGCTTGTACTTGCGGCCCTCCATATGCTTGTTACCTTGGAGGAGGTGCATATACGCCTATTTGAAACGTCAGTGGTGACACTTCCGGATCCAAGGACGTCTTTAACATACTTGGACTGTATACAACGCTGGGTCCGCCCGCCCGTCAATGACGAGGTCGACTACGCGTGATATCGCATCGGCGTGATTTCCGTCAATGGAGACAACAACGGCCTGAAAAGGTCGGAAGAGGATCAAGGATTAGCGGGATCACCCACCTTGACGAGATTGAGAAGGACAGCATGATCAGGAAAATGCCGGGCGGCAATGTCACATATGTGGATTCCCTTTTCCTTGTCACCCGTGCCAACGAGAGCCGCGCACTTTGCAATATAACCGACGAGAGATTGCTGATTTCCGAGGGACTTGATATAAAATGAAGTCAACGTCCGTATAGGTGAGAACGGAGGAACATGCACCTGTTTCGCATCGACGAGTGCTTCATCCCACCGCCCCAAACGCGTCCGAACAAGGGCCCGACTAGCGAGTACATGATGAAGGCTATCTCCTGCCGTTGGGATTGCGGCGGTGAGTAATGCCTCTGCATCCGTGAGTTGACCACGCTTCCATGTGTCGAGTGTAGCGCTATCAATATCAAGGTCTGGCTCCTGAAATGCGAGGTGACACTGAGAAGGATGAATTGAAGACAAGGTGCAAAACGTACCAAGACGAAACGGGATACGACAGAAGACAAGTCTTTCACGATGATTTTTCTCTCTGCAGTGAATAAAAGGAGCTGGCCGACCGCAGAGCATGCGATTAAGCGTATGTCGTGGGCGTGCTGGATGAGACTGAGCTGGGAGTGGGTTACAGCTTCCCAGAGGGTGATGGCTTTCTTTGTAGCATGGGTTACGAATCCCCCGTGTTGCGGCATGGCCATGCACCACTGGGAGTCAGTATAAGGAACTGGCCACTCGGAGAGAATTGACCCATTAGCTGGATTTATTCGCTTCATGTCACCGTCCTTTGTCAGGACAAACGGGTGGTTGCTGCACCAGAGAAGACCAGACGCTGGTATCTTGACATCCACGAGTACTCGGCCATCGTTGCTGTCCCAGACACGGACGGATTCCTGGTTCGCGGTCGCGATTTGACCGCCTCGAGGAGCGTATCTGGCAGAGACCCGGCCCGGGTTGTGGTCGAGTGTTTGCACTTTTCGGCACACTAGAACGTCCCATATGGTGGCTGTGCCTTTTCCACCGCAGACAAGGCGCGCCGAGTCTGGCGAAAAGTCGATACCCTGCATGGCGCCGTCTCCGGCCCGGTCTGAAGAAACTTGTTCGTAGGTTGTTGCGTCCCAGACCAACAGCTCGCCTTTGGATGTTCCCCCCGCGATGTATTTGCCGTCTTTTGAGGCAGCAACATGGTAGGCAACCACTGCCAACGTTGCGACTTGCTTGCCATCTTTTACTCGCCACACCCGAACGCCCTTCTGACCGGCGCCGATGATATGCTCGCCGTTCGCCGTAAACATCACGAGGTGCAACTCCTCGTCAACGTCGATTTCAAGCAGCTGGGGGTAATCTTCTCAAACAATCGACATCATTGAATGCACTTCGATCTCATCCGTACGCACCATTTGTCGTTGCCATAGACTTTGGTGACTAGCAATCAAGGGAGCGAAGAAATATGGCGTATGCCGTCTGCAAACCCATTCCTTCATTGAAATACGCCCCACCTTGCGTAGGCTTGCGGTTCATTTCCGTTTCATTCCTAGGCGCTGAGCGCCAACTCTCGCCTTGATCGTCCACTAAAAGCCTGACCGAGCACTGGCAAATATCACGCATGCACGTGTAGGTCTTCTCTTCTATGATGAGCGTCACCTTTGTGGCCACCGTCCGGGATCAATTGTATTCGCTCGGGCGTCGATCTCGCTAAAGTAATATACTTCAAAGTTCAAGGGTGAACACGAAATTCCCGCTTTCCTGCCACCGACATGCTCGTACGTGCATTGCAAACCGTG
>JBBPMY010000964.1:0-10348 GCA_038090615.1 Phylloporus gajari
CTATGCACGATCTCGTCTATCGAAGAAGCAGATATTCAACGGCACATATCCTATGCCAACCAACGCAGAGAAGATGTCATTAGGATGATTGTCAAGGGCGTTGTCAAGTACGCCACGCTGTCACATACGTGGCAAGATACGGACGTCTCGTACGATGATCTAGCCAGAGACGTGCGACCATCTGGACCCGGATGGGACAAATTACAACGATTCTGCGCTATTGCAAGGGACACGTTCAAATGTCGGTTCGCTTGGACCTATACAGCTTGTACTGACTTTGAGAACGCCAATGACTTGCAGTTCGCCACCACCTCCCACTTTAACTGGATTCGCAACGCCTACGTATGCATCACATATCTCGCTCAAGCTTCGGGCGCGTCGGGCATGAACCGAGACAGGTGGTTCTCTAGGGGGTTTACGTTGACAGAGCTACTTGCCCCCACACGGTCAAAGTTCTACGGCAAAGGATGGAAAGCGCTTAACAATGATTATATCGAGAACGACAGGGCGGACGAGGGCTTCCTGCAGTCGCTTTCCGAGGCATCTGGAATCCATATCGACGATTTACGCATCTTTTGGCCAGGTCCGCAAAGGGTTAGGGATATGTTGTACTGGGCATCCAGAAGACAAACAGCTGTAGCAGAAGACGTTGCGTACTCCCTCATACCACTCTTTGACTCGCACGTCCGAGTCTCATATGGCGAAGGGGAGCATGCGTTCACCAAATTACTTATCGACATCATCCCTAAATCTGGAGAGTGCGATGTATTTGCATGGGCAGGACCGTGCTCAGAGCACCATCCTGGACTACCCCGCTCTCCAGCTGGCTTTGGGGAACAGCATTGTGACCCGCGTCTCACGTTGACGCCACATCACTATCGTCTATGTGGCGATCGTCGCGCATCAATTGGTCCCGATTGCCTCCGCATCCGGGTCCTTCTTCTCGAGATCCCCTTTCCCCAGGATGTCGAAGATAGTTTTCAGTCCCGTCCAGTTGGTCATCCGGCATCTATCAGCGAAATCACCTTGCTCGACCACCCAGCACGTAGGAACGATGCTCGGATGGCGGTGGGCGTCATCGATTATGGCTGGACGAATAATACAGGTGAGGGTGCGCTCCGAAAGGGAAAGACGTACTTTTGCTTTCTCTTGTACAAGGGCGCCGAGAAAGGTGGATGGAAGAAGTTGCAGACTGAAAAGGTGGTGTTTCTCAAGAACGAAAGAGACTTGGTGCAAGGGTTGGAGAAGCTGGATATACGGCGAGAGTAGGCAGACGTGGTCGAGTACTACATATCTAGATCGTGACACATAGGGCAGAATAATGATTTAGTGCAACGCAGAGTCTAGGCAGTGTTCAGGTACAACCAGGACCAATACCAGTCAGCGGCTCATGTACAATAGCAGGAATATAAATATGCGCTCAAAAAGAGTCCACTGGAATAACGTTGAGCCTTATTGCGGAGAATTCCGAGCTGCTCAATTCATCGAAATTACTATAGCAACTCACTCGCCATATTCAACCTTCTTTCGGTTCAACCTTCCCATGTCCTAACTAAATATGTAACAAACGTATTCTTTCTCTGGCTGGAGCTCCGCCATTCAACTGGGCCCGTCTATCCATACTATCAGTGTGGTATTCGATGACGCCGACTGCACATTGTGACTCGAGTTTGACGAGTGCATTGTGAGTTCCTCTTCGAGCTCACGATAGCGACCATCATTCTTGTGCACAAAAACAGCGTGAGTGGTAACACCGAACGCCAAGTAATGCGCAATGATCAATAAGACGTGCAACATGGTATGTAGCTTCTCGCCATATCACTGCAGCGTGCCCGCACTTGGGAGTAAAATCTGTGGTAGCCAGCAATACTACTTTTACCTGAAGGAAACCCACCCGCAGGTACGAGCAAAGCATGAACTTGTTCACCGTTTATCTGATCCGCAACGTATAGGCTTTTGCATACCCCCCACATGACCCTTCCCGAAGTCCTCCGTGTTTTCGACGATTACACCAAGCCAGATAGCATCCCCTCGTGCTTCATTGATCTCGAACGCGTGCGCCTCGTAAGAATCGAGGCAGTCCAAGAAGCCTACCTGGCCACGATCTCGTCTATCGGCGAAGCAGAGATTGAAAGTCACACATCATATGCCAATCAACGCAGGGAAGACGTGATAAGAATGACTGTGAAGGGCATCGTCAAGTATGCCGCCCTGTCACACACATGGCAAGATGCGGAAGTTCTCTATGATGATCTAGCCGATGGCATGCGATCATCTGGGCCTGGATGGGACAAACTACAGCGGTTTTGCGATATTGCCAGGGACACGTTCAAGTGTCGGTTCGCTTGGACCGACGCGACCTGCATTAACCGCGCGGAACCCAAGGAATCGCAGCGCGCCAATGAATTCGTATTCAACTGGTTTCGCAATGCCTACATATGCATCACATATCTCGTTCAAGCTTCTGACTTGTCGGACACGTGTCGCGCAAGGTGGTTCTACAGGGGGTTTACGTTGACGGAGCTACTTGCCCCCACATGATCAAAGTTCTACGGCAAAGGATGGAAAGCCCTCAACAATGATTCTATCGAGAACGATAAGGCAGATGAGGGTTTCCTGGAGTCACTTTCCAAAGCATCTAGAATCCATACCAGCGATTTACGCATCTTTTGGCCAGGCTCGGAGAGGGTCAGGAACAAGTTATCCTGGGCGTCGAAACGGCAAACAAGGGAAGTCGAGGACATTGCATACTCCCTCATGCCACTCTTCAATTCCCGCATTCAGCTTCGCTATGGGGAGGGGGAGCATGCATTCACCAGATTGATGATCGATATCATCCCTAAATCTGGAGAGTGTGACGTATTTGCATGGGCAGGACCGTGCTCAAAACGCCATCCTGGGATACCCCGCTCTCCAGCAGGCTTTGGGGAAACCCGTCGTGACATGGAACTTAATTCGACCCCGCACCATTATCGTCTGTGCGGAGATCGTCTCGTGTCTGTTGGACCCGATTACCTCCACATCAGAGTCATTCTTCTCAAGATCCCCATTCCACCGGATATTGTAAAGAGCTTTCAACCCCGTCCATCCAATCACCTAGCTTCCATCAGTCAAGTCACCTTGCTAAATCCCCGAGATTCCATTACACATAGGACTTGTACTCGCATGGCGGTTGGTGTCATCGATTATGGCTGGACAGATGACGCGGACGAGGGTACGCTCTGCAAAGGGGAGACCTACTTTTGCTTCCTTTTGTACAAAGGTGTCCAGAGAGATGGAGGGAGGAAGCTGCAGACGAAGAAGGTAGTCTTTCTCACCAACGAAAAAGACTTGGTACAAAGGTTAGAGAAACTGGACATACGGAGAGAGTAGGCTGAGGCTGAGTGATGGGCAATAGAGTGGCGATGATGTCCAACGAGGAATAGGATAACTGCCTGGATAGGTGATTTGTATGGGGTGCATGAGCCTTGGCCCCCGTAAATGGTACGCCACGCATACCTTGACAAGTAAAAGACAATTTAGTTGTTCTGAAATGCAGTAAGTGGAGGTGAGGTCGAATACCTGGATGGAATCCTCGTGCCATCCCCGACCGACTTTTACTTTTCCTGAACAAGTCAATCGAGTCAGAGGACATGTGTCCTACACCCAGTCACGAGGCTGCCCAGAGATCATCAAGAAGCGTCAGAAATTGTCATCTATTCGTTGATGAAATGTCCTATAATGTGAGCTTCGCTGTACAATCATCTTAGGACACTTGGAACTGAAAGATGCAGCTTATGCCGGCTGATCCGAGGAATTTTATATGTAGCTCTGAGTTTACCTCTTCCGAGTTTCTTCGGCGGATAATATATGCAAATTAGATCCACCCTTCGTCACAATCTTCGCCTCTGCCAGTGCCACGCTGCAAACGCAGGAAGAACACTATATTGGTCGGTTTCAGTCAATTCCCACAAAAGTTCAATTACTCATAGCCGTACCTCCCTTTCCGCTTTCATGATACAACCTGGCTGAAACAACGAAATAACTATAACCACACAATTGTCATATCCCTTCTCACCACCTCCCTAGTACGAATAGTCAGTACCTCTTTCGTTTCCACCTTCTCCCATTTCCCATGCGGGCTGTAAATCCCAGTCCCGAAAAGAAAACAAACATATTCCTGCCCTGGCTCGAGTTCCGCCTTTCCACCTCGTTCATCTGTACCGTCTGTGTGGTAGTTGATGATGCCGACCGCCCACTGCGAAAAGTGTAAAAACCGGGCTTCACATGTGGCCTGCACGTCCTCAAAGTACCTTTTGTTTCCTAAACTGGGGCTGAATGTGAGACGTTCAAAGGTGGTGCCCTCGATTGGTTTCCGGTGAATATGCAGCATCATTTCTGCCATGAGAACCCCCAGCTCTAGCCCTTTCTTTGTCATCGTGTAGAATGGGTAGCCGAGGTCCCTTGGACGATGCTCAAGACAAGGAACTTTCAACAGATCTGCCGTCTTGTCTGTCAATGCGAGGTAGCCAGCAGGTGAGTCGGGAAACGAGGCCGCACAGGGCGCGTGAGGTCCAGCCCACGCAAATATCTGCCATTCCCGACATTCGCCCGCGATTGCTTCCATCAGACGACGAAAGGCACGTTTTCCCTCTCCGTACGCAATGGGAATGCTAATGTTGAAAATACCTAGGAGTGAATAGGCAACGTCCTCGGAGCGCGTCGTCTTGCGAAGTGACGCCCACACCATCTTCTCTCTCACGTTGAGGAGGCCAGGGCTGAAGTAGCGAAGGTTGTCGTGGTTGATGCCAGTGATGTCAGAGACGAGGTTCATGAGGACAGTGTCATCCTTGTCATTGGGAAGGTCACTCAACAGTGACCAGTCAGCAGCATAGAACTTGATTCTGGCTGGTGCAAGCAACTCTTGGAGTGTCCATCCTCTTCTGAACCAGGGGTCGTCTTTGACGCCTACGCCCGCACGGCCTGTCCTGGCAAGATGGATGATGCAAATGGCTGAATGACGATACCATTTGAACATGGATCGGATGCATTCGTCGAGTTCCGCACTGCTTGTCTTGTCTATACAACACGTGTCGCACCATGCGAGCTCGCATCCAAATGCTTTCGCTACTCGGCAAAATTTCATCACCTTGTCTAATCCTGGAGTGCCCCCAACGAGACCCTGTTTGTCCACTGTCTGAAAGGTGGGCTCTCCTTCCGCTAGCCAGCGATGCGAAAAGGTGGCAAATCGGAGTTTCTCCGAAACGAGATCTCTGATAACTTGTGCTCTGGGGCGATCTGGCGATTTGGATATGATCTTTGCTGTCGTAATTTGTTCTGGGTTGAATATGCGGGCCAAGTCTTCGCGGTGGATTAGGCGTGGCACGTCTGACTTGCTGGTATACAAGAGGTGGGCGGGCATATAGTTGAAAACATGGTCGTAAAATGCCTCGGCGACGTCAGAGTTCGCCTTTGCGGACGATGAATACGAGTCCCTCCTCAAGCACGTAAAAGGGACGTACTCACCATCCTTGTGCACGAGACAGCAAGTGTGAGAACATCGGGTCGGTTCGTTGAAGGCGGTGAACAATGTGGCGTACAGCATGGCGCCTAGTTTCTCACCACGACTCCATAGGAGAAAAAAACCTGCACCGTCCAGCAGTACTTCTACCTGTGACAATCCACCTACGAGCAAAGTATGAAATTGTTCATCGTTGCCCTCTGATCCACCATGCAGCGTTCTCCTATCCTCCGGGCTTATCCATGACTCTTCCTGAAGTCCTGAGCATATTCAACAATTACATCACTCCCCAAAACATCCCCTTATATTTCATCGATCTCGACATTCTGCGCCTCGTAGATATCGCTACAGTCAAAGCGGCCTACCTCTGCACGATCTCGTCTATCGCCGGTTCGCTTGGACCTATACAGCCTGCACAAACTTTGAGAACGCCAATGACTTGCAGTTCGCCACCACCTCCCACTTTAACTGGATTCGCAACGCCTACGTATGCATCATATATCTCGCTCAAGCTTCAGGCGCGTCGGGCATGAGCCTGGACAGGTGGTTCTCTAGGGGGTTTACGTTGACAGAACTGCTTGCCCCTACACGGTCAAAGTTCTACGGCAAAGGATGGAAAGCGCTTAATAATGATTATATCGAGAACGACAGGGTGGACGAGGGCTTCCTGCAGTCGCTTTCCGAGGCATCTGGAATCCATATCGACAATTTACGCATCTTTTGACCAGGCTCGCAAAGGATTAGGGATATGTTGTACTGGGCATCCAGACGGCAAACGGCAGTAGCCGAAGATGTTGCGTACTCCCTCATACCACTCTTTGATTCGCACGTCCGGGTCTCTTATGGGGAGGGGGAGACCAAATTGCTGATTGACATCATCCCCAAATCTGGAGAGTGTGATGTATTCGCATGGGCAGGACCTTGCTCAGAGCACCATCCTGGACCACCCCGCTCTCCAGCTGGCTTTGGAGAAGAGCATTGTGACCCGCGTCTTACGCTGATGCCACATCACCACCGTCTGTGTGGTGATCGTCGCACGCCAATTGGTCCCGATTACCACCGTATCCGAGTCCTTCTACTCGAGATCCCCTTTCCACAGGATGTCAAAAAGCGTTTTCAGTCCTGTCCAGTTGATCACCCAGCATCCATCAGCGACATCACCTTGCTTGATCGTCCAGCACGTAGGAATAACGCTCGGATGGCGGTGGGTGTCGTCGATTATGGCTGGACGAATAATACAGGCGAGGGTGTACTCCGAAAGGGAAAGATATAGCCCTATAGTAACGTCACTAAAAGCCTAATCTATATTACCTTCCTGTGAAAAAGATCACAACTTTTCCGAGAAGAACTGGTCTTGGCAACTCTTCACAGTATGCCACTCCAGGTGATTGCGGGTATTTCTCCCTGTCGACAATCAGGTTCTCGAGCGCCCTCAGCTCACCGACGACGATGCAAACTGAACTACTAGTATTCTTTAAAAATGACACGTTTTCCGAACTCCAGTGACAGACCTCCGAGTCACTACTTCGCCCACTTCCTCATACGGGCCAACCCCAGACGTATCCAACATCGGTTTCCGCCCCGTTCACTCATGCCATCGGTGTGATAACGGATGATTTCGACTGTCCATTGCGAAAAGTGCAAAAATCGGGCATTACATGTGGCCCTCAGGGTACCCCTTATATGTACTTCTTAAACCATGAGATATCTATGCTCGTAGGTGGCGTCCTCGATCAGACTATGGTGAATATGTAGCATCATCTCAGCCATGAGAACCCCTGATTCCACTACTTTGTCATCGTATAAAATGGGCAGCCGAGCCTGTCCCTTGGACGATGCTTGAAAGAGGTACTTCCAACAGAGACGCCGTCTTTTCGGTCAATGCGTGATAGTTAGCAAGTGACTCAGGGAAAGGGGTAGTACAGGGTGGGTGAGGTCCAGCCCACGCAAATATCCACCATTCACTCGCGATTGCGTCCATCAGACGATGGTTTGCCCTCTCCGTACGCGATTGGAATACTAATGTTGAAGATACTGTTGTCGCGAAAGTCGCTCAGTGGTAACCAGTCTGCAGCATAAAAACACGATTCTTGCTGGCGCTACAGCCCTCGGGGTATCCTTCTCCTGGACCAGGGATCGTCTTTAATACCCACTCCCGCATCCGTCTTGGCGAGGTGGGACGAACATAGAATGGATGGCTTCATCGTACCCCGAACTGCTCCTCTCATGAGTCTCATCGATACAGCGCGTATTGCGCCATGCAAGCTCGCATCCAAATACCTCCGCTACGACACAAAATTTCTCGCCTCTAATTGTGGAGCGTCCTCAATGAGACCCTGGGCCCTGTTCTGCTACCATCTGGAAGGCGGACTCTCCTTCCGCCACCCTGCGATGCGAAAAGACAACGATTTGGTATTTCTGCGAAACGAGATCTCTGATAGCTTCTACTCTGTGACGACTAGGCAAAATGTGGTCATAAAAGATCATGGCGGCATCTGACTTGGCGGATGACGAGCGTATTGCAAGTCCCTCTTCATGCTCGCGAAAGCCACAGCCACCATCCAAAACAGCAAGAGTGTGAACATCGAGCGCTAGATGATAAGCAATGATCAATGACGCACAGCATGGCGGGTAGCTTCTAACATGCCATAGCAGCATGCCCGCGGTTGGGGTAGCCAGCAATACTACTTCCACCTGAAGAAAATCCATCTGCAGGTACGAGCAAAGTACAAACTTGTTCACAGTTTATCTGACCCACTGTATAGGCATTTCGTACTCTCCTACCTCCCATATATGACCCTTCACGAAGTCCTCGCTGTTTTCAACGATTACACCAGGCCACAGAATATCCCCTCGCATTTCATCGATCTCGAACATTTGTGCCTTGTAGACATTAATGCGGTCAAAGCAGCCTACCAGGCTACGATCTCGTCTATTGGAGAAGCAGAAATTGAACGTCACACATTATATCCCTACCAGCGCAGGAAAGATGTCATTAGGATGATTGTCAAGGGCATCGTCAAGTATGCCGTCCTGTCACATACATGGCAAGATACCGAAGTCGTCTATCGTGATCTAACCGATGGCGTGCGACCATCTGGGCCTGGGTGGGACAAATTACAGCGATTTTGTGATATCGCCAGGGACACGTTCAAGTGTCGGTTCGCTTGGACAGATGCGACCTGCATTAATCGCACGGATACCAACGAATCGCAGGTCGCCAATGAATTCGTATTCAACTGGTTTCGCAACGCCTACATATGCATCACGTACCTCGTCCAAGCTTCTGACTCATCGAACATGAGTCAGGCAAGGTGGTTCCGCAGGGGGTTTACGTTAACAGAGCTACTCGCCCCCATACGATCAAAGTTCTACGGGAAAGGATGGAAGGCCCTCAACAACGATTATGTCGAGAACGATAAGGCAGATGAAGGCTTTCTGAAGTCGCTTTCCGAGGCATCTGGAATCCATATCAACGATTTACGCATCTTTTGGCCGGGCCCGGAGAGGGTCAGGGACAAGTTATCCTGGGCGTCGAAACGGCAAACAAGGGAAGTCGAGGACATTGCATACTCCCTCATGCCACTCTTCAATTCCCGCATTCAGCTTCGCTATGGGGAGGGGGAGCATGCATTCACCAGATTGATGATCGATGTCATCCCTAAATCTGGAGAGTGTGACGTATTTGCATGGGCAGGACCGTGCTCAAAACGCCATCCTGGGATACCCCGCTCTCCAGCAGGCTTTGGGGAAACCCGTCGTGACATGGAACTTAATTCGAACCCACACCATTATCGTCTGTGTGGAGATCGTCTCGTGTCTGTTGGACCCGATTACCTCCACATCAGAGTCATTCTTCTCAAGATCCCCATTCCACCGGATATTGTAAAGAGCTTTCAACCCCGTCCATCCAATCACCCAGCTTCTATCAGTGAAATAACCTTGCTTAATCCTCGAGATTTCGTTACACCCAGGGCTGACTGCGCTCGGATGGCGGTTGGTGTCATCGATTACGGCTGGACAGATAACGCAGACGAGGGTACGCTCCGAAAAGGGGAGACATACTTTTGTTTTCTTTTGTACAAAGGTGTTCAGAAAAATGGATGGAAGAAGCTGCAGACGAAGAAGGTAGTCTTTCTCGCCAACAAAAAAGACTTGGTACAACGGTTAGAGAAACTGGACATACGGAAAGAGTAGGCAGTAGTCGAGTGCTAGCTGTCGATATCAAAATCCAATGAAGGTAGCTTGTGGTCACATACATCGACACCTCCCACACGGGTGCGTCAGAGTTAGAGAAGGCAAAAAAGAGTCAAATTGACTGGCGGCGAAAATGCTTCTGGATCCACTTCCCCAGGATTACAGATGATGTGGATCGTCCTTTTGTTCGCCAGATTAATCCATTGAAGTCGCACCGGAAGAGAAAATAGTGGCCTGAAATTCGGAGAGTCTGACAGCATGCCTGGAAGCTGGCCTCCTTTTACCTACTCTCTCCCGCCACACAGCTGCGTAGAGTGGGAGCAAGCCTAGCGCGACAGACCCGTCGCAACGACCTTTGTCCTTGCGCCTGCGTACCAGGCTACTTCTCGTCGATAAGTGCCCGCCTGCCAGATGCGAAGACCAAAGGACATACTATGTTCTACCGTCTAGACTCTACGTCTAGTTACAGTAGACTTGCTCATAATGCATTAGGTCATAATGCATAAAGTTGATAATGCATGGAATTTTTGTGGTCCCATTGGTGTTCGCACTCAAAACAGACAATAAATGCATATTGCATATTGCATCAACGAGCGCCAGCTGATATGCATTATGAGATAGGGAATAAACAGAACTGATCGTGTGGTCATG
>JBBPMY010000965.1:0-10346 GCA_038090615.1 Phylloporus gajari
AGCGCCCCACAATTTGTGACAAAGAACATGCGCGAATTCGAGTCGCATTCCTTTTCTCTGGGGTGATATCCGCAATCAATTGATCCAGCGGGACTGAGACTGGAGCAAACGTCAATCATCGATTCCCTCATATAGTCGAGGATCTGTTAAGCGCACACTACGAGTAACATCAAAGTACCAGGCTTTAGTAGCCTATCTGCACCTGCTGTGGCAAAGTAGCACTTTGGTGAAACAAATTCTGAGTGCTGTAGGTGAAGACCAACCATGGCTATTCAGAGAGTGGGTGAGTACGCCTGGGAAGTCACGTCGTTCAGATTTATGATCCGTCTCCAAAAAGGAAATGCATCAGTTGGTTCCGTCACGGTAAGTTTTCAAATTTCATCACTTTTCTTTGGCATTTCCGCACCAATATATTTCTTATTCTACACTAGAATCCTAGCGTTCAAACAGGCCCAGTGTCTTCGCGCTCATAAATATATGAGGAGCCCAAGCAGCCTGTCCTACCACTATCATGTCATGCTTGTATGTTCCCTTTTTGAAACTTAGAAAACTAATGCGACGTTTCTGCATCGCCCCCCGATATTACTAAATTGCCGGTGTGTGTTCGTGTTCTCTCTCTCCTCATGACGTCTGACTCCCGTGCTTTGCCGCAAGTCTTTTCTTAGAAGTCGGTCCGACCTGCTGGTTCTGTCATTCCTTGACATCTCTGACGTGTTTCAAAGTTGCGTGGAGTTAGCACCCGTACTATAGCAGCGGTGTACCGCTCGACTGTTACTGATGTGAGCTTCTGGAAGAAAAAAGGAGCCGCTGTGCAACCCCCTCGCTTTGCACGAGGTGAACAAGGTCCGTCCATAGGTTGCAACACCACTGCATTCATTCTATCTCTAGGGTATACATTGATGTTCTTCGAATGGATAAGAACTACAACTAGACAATTCCATGGCGTGAATATGTATTTCACGGTTGATCGTGTTTAATCGAACAAGTTCGCCCCGCGAGATCTTATTCCTATGCTCATATGTGAGACATCCTAGTGACCTTGACAAACCCACTGAGCCCTCCCAGAGAGCTTTTGTACTCCCTAATCGATCTACGACACTGTATAATCTCGCAAATTATCTCTTTGCTCGGTGTGAGGAACTAGGCAACATTGGTGACATCGAAAATGTCGATAGGTTCTACGGAGTGTAGAGGACCGGTCAGCATGGAACGAGTTAGCATTGAGCAAGCAACAGCTCCAGTAGAAGCAAGTAGCTCGACCCACAAAGCACGAAGATTACTGGCAATCCATTTGTAAAAGCATCATATTATTAATGTATCGGCGCTTCGAACATACCAACAGGTCACCAGACCAACAGGATATCATGAGAGCTGACGCATAGTGGACACAACAATCCAACCCGAAAGTGAGTAGCACATATGAACCAGAGGTGCTGGCCGCATTCCATACTCTCGAGGCTCGCGATTCTCCGAAGCCTCAGTCATTTACACATTGCTGACCTAGTATGCTAGGTGGATCACTTACTGTGGCAGTATGACCTACAGAAAAACCGCCACATCTACTGTGCAAACCTAACAGCCAGGCAGGGTATTGAATCTTGTTCGTATCAGGGCGCTACGACCCATCAATTGAGCCAAGTGCGTTCTGCTGCTAGACTCAGCTATTATACAGATTCAATCACACGTTAGTTCAGACAAGTGCTACTTCGTTCCAGCTCCACTGTACGATTACCTGCTACATTGGCCAGAGATGGATTTAGACCCTAACCCACTCAATGTCTGATACAAGCATTCAGCACTATTGAACCCAATTCACTATTATTACTTACCATTACTGAACGGCTACATGAGTCTATTCTGTGTAGCTAGCACCTTCCCAGGGTTTCTCCTCACTTGGCTGGAAGTTGATAGCAAAAAAGTACTGAGAATTACCAAAACAGTGTTACAATCGACTCACTGTCAACAACTGTCAGTTACATGGGCAACTGATGACTTTGGCACTCACCAGATTCTTGCTGACCAAACTTTGCCTTCAACCTATTGATTGAATCCGCTCGAAGAGCAGCTCGATAGACTTGAGGATCAGTCCTGGAGTTGGATCCCACAGAAGAGGCTTGTCCCTGTAGACTAGCGATGAGCGGGAATAGGACAGGGAAAGGGAATAGTATGAACACTACTATCACTCTTGGGAGTAATAGCATAGGGAACTGCGTGTTCCTCAGTGGGCGATTGAGAGTAGACATGAGGAGCGACCTGTAAGTTGATGCTAGCGGTTAGCAGGAGTATGACAGGGGAAAGTAATAGTACACACACTAGCCTGAGTTCCAGGAGTAGATGCATGGCCTCTTTCTGAATCATGCCTAGGGGGGGATCCAGCCTACAATCTAGCGATCAGTGGGAATACTAGGAAGGGGGAAAGGAGTTGCACGAACCGCACCACCAGAACCTGCCTCAGACTGGGGATGCCTCAAGAGGTCACCAAATGTTGTGGGGCGCCGCTGGAAGTTAATGCCAGTGATCAGCGCGAGTAAGAAGGGGGAGGGGGATAGATCGAACATTATCACCACTTTCGGGGTCACCAGCGGAAGCAGCGGTGCTGTGAGTACTAGTATAATAGTAGTATTGGGTCGAATAAATGTTAAATATGTCTCACCCGTCGGCGCAGCCTAAGCAACCCCTCATTTTACTGGCACCACCGCCTCGTCTAGCCAAGGCGGAGGATGATCCACTCGTCCCGCGACCTGGAGTTCTATCCAAAAAGTAGCCGTTAGATCAAAATATCTCCTGGTCAAATGGATCCCACCGATCTTCTTCTATATCACTCTGGGATAGCTCTGGTGTGCTCGGCTGCCTACTAGTACATGCGATCATCACCATCATCAGAAATCGGTGTTTGAAACGTACCGTTCTACGAGGAAGGTAGCAGGCAATCCGTTGACTTGAGGAACGTCTGAATTGGGTTGAACGTCCTTCCAGGTAGGTGCAGGTGTGGGTGCGGAAATGACGGAGGAGACAGCGACCAAGACCGAAACGACGAACAACGCAGAAGGGAAATGCATCGTAGAGGGTATTTATAATTGGTAGATAGGTAAACGAAAAGGTAGTCAGGCCGTCAATGGCAAGTTGAGGGTCAAGGAATTGATAGAAACAAGGCTGATGAAAGATAAATTGTGTGCAGGTCAATAGGATGAATACGCGCACTCACTAGCCAGTACCTGTGAGCCACAAGAAGGTTGGAAGGAAGATGACTGTAGAAACGAGAGCGAAGGTCAGGATTTTATATGTCTTGAATAGTCAACCCCCTAGGTTGGACCCTAAACAACACGGTGGCCCATCGGCGAATAGACCGCACCGATATACCTAGAATCTGAGACTACCGGGTACGCCCTGTATCGATATCCCCGCCAGATACATCTGGGATCGAGATCGGCGCTGAAAGTACACGCGACCTACGTAGATCCATTGTCACCGACCATGGCCTTTGGAAGTGAGCTCACCGTGTCATTCCGACTCACCATTCTTACTGGTCGAGTGACTCTTGTTTTGAGAGCTGTCCCAAAGAAGGAAGTGCACGGTGGTCCTTTGAGCCTTGCTACGGTGCTTTCAATGTCATTGTCTTTGTATCGCGTATGTTTATACCTTATCTAGCGGAGTTCTAGCACTTGAAAAAGCGTACAATCTCTCATTTTCGGCTAAGTTGGCCGCGCGGGAAATTCAGTTATCTCGAATCCACTGGTCGACAGTTTGCTCGACCATTGCACATCAACCACTGCACGGAATTCAGAAGGAGGATGAATGTTGTGCTCCGACAATCATGTAGAACACAGTCCGTGAGGTCCGCACATCAAAAACTGGGGTTATGAAACTGCGGGATTTTTGACAACTCGATCGCTTTTCCCTCCCGGTCAGTCTGGGATGCAATCTACAGGGTTTTCTGAGTCGAGTCGCATTGTCGATATCGAATTCCGGTGAGGTATAGCTTTTTGGAAACTCAAAGTCTTCGTCTGGGGTGTGATCTATATGATTTTCCAAGTCAACTCGTATCGTCAGTCTCGAATTCCGGTGAGGTGTTGAGGCGCTACAAGAGAGAAGAACACGACTTGTATTGATGCGGAATTTCCCGCGCGTCCCACTTGGCCGAAAATGAGAGTAATTGAAACAATCCAGACGTCTTGATGTGCTTCCGGTCACTATTACCAGAAACTCCACGATTTGGCAGGGGGCGTTACAGGTTGACAATGCAACTCGCACGAAAGGACCACCCTCTCAAACCCATGCTTCCGTTCGCTGCGTAGACACCTCAAAACACTCTTTGAGCATGATGATACCCTTGACGATACGGCATTCGGTTAATAAGCCACACAGCTAACAATGGCTATTCAAAAAGTGAGCGAGTACGGTTTGGTCGAAGTGGATCCGTTCCGATTTCTTACCAGATCTTGCATCCCAAAGAAGGAAATGCACGTTGGTTCCCAACTTTCTCAGTTGAAGTCGGTACCTCCTACTGTTCTGTCATATTTCTTTGACATCTCGCTAGAAAAAAGGAGCCACGCTGTGCTGCAATGCCCTTGTTTTGCACGAGGTGAACGAGGTCCGTCCATAAGTTGCGACCCCACTCCGTTCATTCAATCTCTAGGGTATACATTGATTTCTTCCGATGGATATGAATATCCACGACCAGACAATGCCACGGTGTGAATATGTATTTCACGGTTGACCAGGTGTAATCAGACAAGCTCGTCTCTCAAGATCTCATTTCTGTGCCCAGTTGGATCATACGTACGACATCCTAATGACCTCGACATAACCACTGAGCCCTCCCAGAAGGTTTGGTGCTCCCCAATCGACCTACGACACTGAATGATCTCGCGGATTATCCCTTTGCTCGATATGAGGAGCCAGGCAACATCGACGACATCAAGAATGCCAATAGGTTCTGGCGTAGAGGCCCAGTCAGTGTGGAACAAGTTAGCAAGGCACAACGTCAATAGAGGTAAGTAGCTCGACTCACAAAGCACGAAGATTACTACCAATCCATTTGTAAAAGCATTAGTATCGGCACTTCGAACATACCAACAAGTAAGACATCATGAGAGCAAACGCGTAGTAGATGCAACGATCCATCTCAACCAGAGGTGCTGGCTGCTTCCATACTCTTGAGGCTCGCAATTCTCCGAAGCCTCCTTCATCGTTTTACACGTCGCCGACCTACTATGCTGAATGGGATCACTTACTGTGGTGGTATGACCTTCAGCAAAACGGCCATATCTACTGTACAGACCCAGTAACCAGGCGGGGCAGTGAACCCTGTTCGTACAAGGGCGCTACGACCAATCAATTGAGCCGAGTGCGTTCCGCTGCTAGACTCGGCTGTCACCATATGGATTTGCATCACACGTTAGTTCTGACAAGTGCTTCATTGTTCCAGCCCTACTGTATTATTACCTGCTACATTGGTCAAAGATGATTTTAGACCCTAACACATTCAAGGTGACACAAGTATTCGGCACCACTGAACCTAAGTCACTATTGTTACTTACCATTACTGAACGACCACATGAGTCTATTCTGTGTCGCTAACTCCTTCCCAAGGTTTTTCCTCACTTGTCTGGGAGTTAATAGCAAAAGAGGTACTGAGAATTACCAAAACAGCATTACAATCGACTCACTGTCAATAACTGTCAGTTACATAGGCAACTGATGATTTTGTCACTCACCAGTGGCTTTTTGACCAAACTTTGCCCTCAATCTACTGATGGAATCCGCTCGAGAAGCAGCTCGATCAATTTGAGGATCAGTCCTGGAGCTGGATCCCCCTGAAGAGACTTGTTCCTGTAGACTAGCAATCAGCAGGGGTAGGACAGGAAGGGGAATAACACAAACACTACTATCACTCTTGGGAGTAATAACACGGGGAACTGCGGCATGTTCCTGCTCTGTGGGCAAATGAGAGTAGGCCTGAGCAGCGGCCTGCAAGTTGATGCTAGCGATAAGCGAGAGCAGGAAGGGAAAAGGAATAGCACGAACACTATCTGGAGTTCCAGGCGTAGAAGCATGGCTACTTTCTGAACTATGCCTGGAGGGGGATCCGGCCTACAATATAGCGATCAGCGGGAGTACTAGGAAGGGAAAAGGAATTGCACGAACTGCACTATCAGCACCTGCTTCGGACTGGGGATGCCTCATGAAGTCGCCAAATGTCGTGAGGCGCCGCTGGAAGTTAATGCTAGTGATCAGCGCGAGTAAGAAGGGAGAGGGGGACAGGTCTAACACTACCACCACTTTCAGAGCCGCCACCGGAAGCAGCGGCATCATGAGCACTAGTATGATAGTAGTATTGAATTGAATAAATGTTAGATATGCCTCACCCGCCGGCGCAGCCTAAGCAACCCTTCATCTTACTGACGCCACCGCCTCGTCTAGACAAGAAGGAAGATGATCCAGCAGTGTTGTGTACCTCACTCGTCCCGCGACCCGGAGTTCTATCCAAAAAAGTAACCATTGACCGTTATATCTAAAATATCCGCTGGACAAATGGATCTTACCGATCTTCTTCCATGTCACTCTGGGGAGGCTTTGATGTGCTCGATTGCCCACTAGTACGTGCGATCATCAGCATCATCAGAGACCGGTGTTTGAAACGTACCGTTCTGCGAGGAAGGTAGCAGGTGATCTGTTGGCTTGAGGAGCATTTGAATCGGATTGAACATCCTTCCAGGTAGGTGCAGGTGTGGGTGCGGAAATGACAGAGGAGACAACGACCAAGACAGAAACGACGAACAACGCGGAAGGGAAATGCATCGTGGAGGGTAGTTATAGTTGTTAGATAGATAAACGAGAAGATAGTCAGGCCGTCAACGGCAAGCTGAAGTTCGGGGAATTGATAAGAATAAGGCTGATAAGAAGTAAATGACGGGCAAGTAAATGGAATGGATACGCGCACTCACTAGCCAGTACCCGTGAGCCACGAGAAGGTTGAAAGGAAGATGGCCGGAGAAAAGGAGAGCGGAGGTCAGGATTTTATATGTCTTAAAATAGTCAACTCCCTAGATTGTACCAGAGACGGGCAATCTACACCATAAACAACACGGTGGTCGGCGAATAAGACTACACCGAGATGCGCCCTGAATCCTTGTCAGATACATCTGGAGACAGAAAAAGTGCACGGGGCCTAAGTAGATTCATCATGACCGACCATGACCGTTGGAAAGTTAGTTCACCGTGTCGTTCCGACTCACTATTCTTAGGTCACTGATTCCTCTTGTTTTGAGAGCTATCCAAAAGAAGGGAGTGCGTAGCGATTCTTTGAGCTTTCCTACTACGATGTTCTCAATGTCATAGTTTCTGCATTTGCATACGGTATCCGTACCTCGTACCTCATTTAATAGAGTTCTAGCTCTAGCGAACAAGCCTGCAATTTTTATCGATCAAAGTCTTGACTCTTGATTAAATGCCAAGGGACCACTGGTATCAGTGATTAAGTCATGCTGTGCTTTTCTATTTTAGGTACTGGTCCGATGACCTGTCTCCGAACTTGCTAGCAAGTCGACTCACCAACTCTGATATTCCTTGACATCTCCAACGTGTTTTAGGGCTGCTTGGAATTCAACATCCGATATACGGTATGATCTGACGTGAGATTATTCTTCAGTGAAGACCGTGCTGGAGAAAGAATACATGAATTATCACGATCGGAGGTTTTCGCACGTGGCCAACGAGGCTCGTCAATATAGTAGTGTCTGATGCCACCAAAGACATTCTCTCATTGGTAAGCACACAATATTGATGTCGTCCAGACAGATGATATACGCAAACTTGATTCTCTCCCCCAGACCGACCCTATAGGATGGGATGAGATAGCCAAGGCGGCCATGTCGGGATCCTGATGTTTTCTTTTTTCGTTTCTGTCTAGTAGGCAACGAGATCAGGCAACCAGTGGAACGTGTCAGAGTGAAACGTCCATCTTCATGGTCGTTGCCATCTACCAAGTTCTTACCCTGATGAGTCCACACACCTGTCGGCGGATATACATGATCACTGCGCATCTATATATGATCAAACCCCCGTCCCGTGGACAACGAGTGGCCGGGGACTATGACTTTTGGTATCTTATTCCCTTGTTCAATTGAAATAAACCCGAGACATCTTGAGGCGTTTCCGGTCACTATTAACAGAACCTGAAATCGGCAAGGGGTGTTACATGTTGATGATGCAACTCGCACGAATGGACCACCCTCTCAAACTCATGGCTTCCGTTCTGCAGCAGGCTGAGGACATCCAGCAAAACAATTACGTATCTTGTACGGTACCTTACTGTATCGATTCATGCATTATCTAACTGCTTTCCAGTGATCCTGCTTACCGCTGTCGGATACGATCTCAGTGAGTGCGGGTGCATCTATGTGGCTCGGCATGTTGACTGACCTCGACATGCCAGTTCTGACATTTCCAGATGAGGTACGCTTTCGCTCACAGGCACTGTGTCTCACGATTCCCCTGGATCACAATTGCCAGGTAGAACATATTTGGGTATGTGTTGATTCTCAGGCCAATCAAGATATGCTAATTTGACCGCAGAACAGACGTTGGACATGGGTATCTATGTTGTACTTTCTCGTGAGTTCCCTCACAGTCCAACTCTGAGATGCTGTGCCTGATTTAACGGATGCTGAAATTCAGACCCGTTATATTGGCCTATGCGCTGCCATGTATGTCTTACTTTGTGTGTTGCGTTGATTCCTTCCTTATCAATATTTCTATAGAACTATTTCCATAAGTGCGTGTATTCGAAACTTGAAAGTTCTTGTGAGTCTGAGGATACAAGTTGGAAGTTCTTTCCTGCCTGGCCCTGCGAAGGTAATTTTATATTTCAAAAATTTCGTTGGAAATTTGAGCACCTCTAGGTGTATGTATTCGATGCCGATCTTATTCTGATTGGGAATGATCTAGTTTGACAGTTGTGAGCGCATTCGATGGCATTTTTGACATTCGCTTTGCTGAATTGCACGTTTAAGGCGCGATCACTCTATTTTTTAGCACGTGGTTCTTCTGGGTTTTTATCGCTGCGGCGGATTGTGAGTCTTGATTAGGTTACATCCCAGGGAAATCATTGACGTCGAAATATGCAGTACTGATGATACTCCGTGTATGGGCGCTGTACAATCGGTCGACTGTTGTCCTTGCGACACTCGTCTCATTATACATCTTGCAACTCATCATATATCTGGTGAGTTATGTCATGTATAACACTCTGAATAGTTCCCTAGGTATGTGGAACATGGCTTCAATGTTGTGCACAGCGTATGACAGGACTTATATCGTTCTCCCAATCATACAGGAGTCACTCGATTGCCGCATTTCTCATTTTGTGCTGCACGATCTATTTCGCACACTTTCGCCAAAGTCAGAGACGTTGCCCAGCTGATTCTCAGCATAGCAATGTGCCTTTTGATTGCAGTCCGATTCGTCATGGAATCTATTCGGATGTACAGAGTGACAAAGCGACTCCAACTCGCTCGCTACATCAACATCCTCACGAGGGAAGGAATAGTCTACTTTTTGACGTATGTCTATGTCTCATGCTCTTTTACGCCATCGAGCTGATAGGGCATTTATGTGGATAGCGTCCTGACATTTGCACTCATCGGGTTGCTGGCACCGGCTTTCAGCATTCCATCAGCGGTATGGTGGGGAGTGCCTCAATACGTACCCCTGTTCACGCTCGTCCCCCGGCTCACGTTAAGCTTGCGGGCATTTTATGCACACGATGTCCAAGGGAGTAGCGACCTTGATACTGGCTTTGGTTTCTCGCCCACTGGACGTGGTAGTGCGAGCATGGTCGTATTCGCGACTGGCAGGAACGCAGAGAGGGACGAAGAAATAGTACTGGAGGAAAGAGGGGTCAACACCGCAGGAAGGGCTAATAGAAGCTCTCCGAACGGGGATGGTGCCCTGTATATACGATAGTCAAGTCAAGCAGACCGCGGTTGGCCCTTGTCTTATGCTACTTTTTACCTCGTGTCTTCTTACATGCCTGCCTTTTTTCCAATAGCGTGGCAAACACATCTAGAAATTCTCTCCCATAGAAGCAATACAATAAATTTACATGCGGTGATGTGAGATGTTACTTTCCTTGGTATGCTACAAGTACGGTCCAACCGTCTCTTATTCGGGTTGATCCTGAGGAGCAACCAAGCTTCCAAGTTCTGAAAAGGATATATGCGACTCGGCGAATAAGTCATGGGAACGCATGCTGCGCCGTTTGGAAATGACACGAGGCGGGTGCGGCGACATGACCTCCACAAGCGAGTCCGAGGTAGACGCGTTGGATTGCGCATCCTCCTCCT
>JBBPMY010000966.1:0-10344 GCA_038090615.1 Phylloporus gajari
ACAAGACTGCTAGAATTCATATAACTGAAATGTCTCCTAGCCTATGGCTGACTTTGATCTGATCTACTAAGCTGCAATGAACATTACAGTGGTTCAAATTGTCCTTAACATAATGTTATATGTATATGTGATCAACCCCACCCATATACACTCATCAATAGCTTCTACAGAAATTATATTCAGATGACAATATCCAGCTCAAATATCTTGAATTCAAAGTACATGTATAAAATTAGCCTTTGCTGTATAACTTCAGAGATAATGTGATCAATCACTTGTGGCATATATGAGGAAGTGAAGTTGACACAAATTAGTCTCAGAGAAAAGTAGTGAAAGTATTGGATGACTATATCTCCATATCTATGATGAATAAAGAAGATATTGACACCTGAATATAATTTCTATAGAAGCTATTGATGAGTGCATATGGGTGGGGTTGATCACATATACATATAATATTATGTTAAGGACAATTTGAACCACTGTAATGTTCATTGCAGCTTAGTAGATCAGATCAAAGTCAGCCATAGGCTAGGAGACATTTCAGTTATATGAATTCTAGCAGTCTTGTATAGCTCAATATGAGAAAGAAACAACATCTAAATATTATATGAGTGTGTTAGACAATGATTGAATTGATAAAAGTCATGTAATTACTCATTTCAGACTAAACTATTCTAATAGTCTATTGAATAGAAGAAGATGTCTGATAAGAGTTCCCACAATGAAACAAAAGGTGTGTGAACTCTAACATAATATATCTATATATATCTTTATTCTGAGGATCAAAAATGGCCAACTGTCACTTGAATTTATTGAGATCCCATGTTCTGTGTGAAAAGATGCAAAACTGTTCCAATGTATTAGGTGTTTTAAAGTGTACATATATCTACCATTTCTGGGCACAACCACATGATCCAGGCACATCCAGGTAGCCTGGAGTGTGTACTATCTGTTTTCCCACTATAGCTAAGTGAGATTCTCACAGGTGATTGCAATGTGCTCTATGCACTGTATCAAGGTTGGGTATTAGAACAGTTTTGCACCTCACTGTAACAAATTTTCAATTTGTGCAATTTGCATACAGTACACACCCAGCAGCTATATGACATGTAACATGGGACACACTTTTAGGCAAATGGTGTGTTCTATACATTTGCTGACTTGGCATGTAAGCTCAATTGTATTCCCCAATCTGTCCCAATCATAGTACACCAATCACTGCCTGACATCAATGAAAAAGTCATCTGGATAGCACTAAGCTCACCTTGTCATCTGTCATGACAATCACAGGCTCACTCCCCACCTTGACCCAATACATATCTTTGAGCCATTTGGTCCACTGATCCACATCCATCCACATAAACACCACCTCTCTTCTGGCTACAGCACACAACAACCACTTTTTGGCAACCTCAGTCAACTTGGTTGATACAGAGTTTGGCTTGGCTTGAGGTGTCATAATGATCAACATGAGCAGATAGTGTGGTGCATATGTGACCTGCTAGAATACCCTGTGTGACAGCTCAAATGCACTTGGGAAGGAGTGTGTGTGTAGCTATGCTCAGATATTGGAGGGGTCTGAAGAAGCAGAGGTGAGAGCATAGGTCACAACAGGGGTGTGCACATCCTTGTTATTAAATGTGAGGAGTGCTGAGGTGGTATATGTGTTGAGAAGTTTGAGGGCTGTGGAGACATAGATGAGCAGTGAACCCAGCAAAAATTATGATATTTTCACAATGTCATTCTATCCAAGATGCTATCAGTACACTCAAAAATGTGAGGAGACAAGATAGTCTGTGATGTGTGGGTCAGACTTATTGTGGAGTAAGAGGGACACAGCTGGATTGTTATGTACTACAATATCCAGCTCAAGTGCATCAATCACTAGCATATTCCTAGACAATGTATCAGTCATGCCTTGACAACAAAAGCAATGAGCTGGTCATAGGACTGTCCACCAGTGTACTTCACCTTGATCTCATGCATATAAAAGAACAACATCAGAAACCAAGTGATGCCCTGGATTGTGTCTTGTGTCTTGTGTCTCTCACAATCAACTTTAGCAATGTTGAGCTTGTGTTGTATACATCATTTGAACTGGACCCATGAAAGTGTGAGTTATTTGCATTGACTGCACCTGAGCAATGTCAGTAAATGTCCAGAAAGAGAAGAAGGACATTACCAAGGTGGAAAAACCTGATGAATCCAGAGCCTTGAGTGAGATAGTTGTCAAAGGGTTGCATGTCAAGGGTGACCATGGTGTTAGAGGGATTGATGCTGGTGTGTGGTGTTTGGAAGACAAGACATTCTGATGGAGTTGGCATTGAGTCTTGTTCCATTAATATCAGTGTCAGTGTTGACACCTCAACCTCATTGAGTACATTGCATTCAGATACTCAATGATAACATGAGGCTCTGTCTTCACTGTATGTTTCAACAAGCTTGCCTTTGTAGGATGGATTTATTTGTGGGTATCCTGGTACACTGTTCTTGTTGTAGCTCTGAGGCCTAAATGGTACTTGTCAGCATCAAGTGAGATGAAGGGGTGTTAGATGGATCTAGACTGGTGACCAGCCATCTAAAAGAGGTAGCCTAGGGTGAGACACACCATTGATAGAAGGTGAATTTTACCTGAGGGAGGTCTATGCCTGGGTCAGTGTTTATCTTGGAGGGGCTGACCACATTGCTCTAGGTGGGCTCAAGTGTCAATATGGTGCTGAGAATCTATTGATGAACCCACAGAGAACCAGTCAAACATGTTAATCCACCTCAAGACAAGCTATCCTCTCCTTGTTTCACTTATGTTGTCATTCATTCTTGCCCCATTAGTCTGATACCAGGCTAGTAATTGGCATCTGAATATGTTCAGCACCATTATAGAGGTGGACATCCTCAGCACTCAAAGAGGTGGTGGCCCATATCACAACACCCAAATTTCTCTCCATTCTCAAGCAACTCTCTCCTCCTCAACCCACCTATCTTGACAGTGTATGGTGTGCAGTCACTGCCAGCATGAGAAATGTTCTACAAGTAGTCCCCATCATGCCCAAGCATACCCTCAATGATCTTGACACAATCAATACTTCTTATCAAGATTAACTCACTACCACCTACAAAATTCATGATGCTGTGTTCAATTTGAGCATGATCTCTGGTTGCCCAAGGGTCTGCCCTCTCACATCTCCCCTCATTTCATTCTCAAGCCATCTGGACTATCAATGCCCTCTTGGCCCTTCACAAAGCTACCCCACCTGAGCACAGGACACTCATACCTTGCATTACATACCAATGGATGTCTTTACATTTATCAATTGGGACTTTTCAGAAAGACTAATGCAAACTCACCCATGTGTGCCAAGAGTACTTTAATTGGACATATGGAGAAACTGCTGAGTCCACACAAGCCCTTCTCACAAATATCTTTTCCAACCTTGGTATATGATCCGTCATTGTCTGCTAAACATCATACACAGAGCACTGTGCAGACTTCTACATCATCAGCTTGGCATACAGCTATATGTGCTGATAGATGCCACATCCCCTGCAAAGACATTGTTTGCTATGACATCCACCCTGATTGTGATTGACTTACCCCTACAGGTCATGTGGCATTTGAAGAGTGCTGTGAGGAATGGTGTGATGGAGAATGAGGTGTGAGGAGTTCAGAAGATTGCAATACAGGGTTTTAAGGCTGCAGAGGTTGTTTTCAAGGAAGACATTCCTGACATTGAGTAAAAGATGATGTAGATCACAGATCAAGTTCAGTGCCTACCTGTTGGATGTTCAACACAAGCTAAAGTTGCAATCTCATTCCTAACACTAGGCATTGGGGATCCACTTCTGATGATTGTATGGCATTATTCTTGATGATGGAGTAGGGACCTCAATTCCAGTATCTCTGATGGGACTGGGGACTAATCTCCCTGTCTTGTACAGATCTGTTGTGGCAGTAGCATGAGGCTTTGAATTGAATCTCATCCCATTCAGCAACAAACTCAATGTCTTTATGAATCAACTTGGTAAGCAGAAAGATCAACAATGTCATATATCAGAATCTAATATATGCATTTTTCAGAGTGATAGACCCAAACATCTGTTCTGACCTCTTTACCCCAAGGTGTATCTGATAATCCTCCAAGTTTGTTCAAATCAACCAGTGTGATGATGGCATTCCCATGGTCAAGAAGGGGCTCTTCCACTCCCACTCATGCACATTCAATGTCAACTTCCTGCTTGGTGCACATGTCATCATCAATGTATGAAATCATGTTGGTGTCTCCCATTCAATTGTCTCTCCTTTCTGATCTCATGGCTATTCAGTCCAATGTCATGCCAGCTCCTATCATACAGCATGTTGAAGCTGCATCTGGTGCAAAGTACACCCTCAAGTGTCTTATTTACAAATATTGCTCCCACTGACCACCTTTTCACAAAACTGTGATGAAAGCTGAGCTCAGTATACTTGTAAGGTATGTTCATTTTGGTTTGTTCTTTGCTACTGTGTAGATCATGTGCTAGAAACAGACACATACTGCCTTTATAGTGAGGACACTGTCCTGTGTAATCAAAGTGATGTTGAGTCTCAATGTGAGTCAGTTGTGCTGAGTTATCTAGTTCTTCTAATTCATCTTGTTGTGCTAGTCAGTAATGAGACTGACAGCTACACAGCTTGTTCAACATGTATGATGAGCACCCATTTTCAAGGTGGTCTAGGCAGAAAAAATGTATGTCTTGTTCACACTCTTGCTGCACACTGACACAATTAAATGTATGCAGGCTCATGACACATAAGGCAGTGATCATTGCAAAGGAATGTGAGATATCTGCATGAGAAACTGCACTAGTTGATTAAAAAGTGAAGATCACTACACCAGTAGTTGAAAAACTTGGCAGCTCAACCTCATCTTGATTCTCAGATACATAATGTGCTTGCTATATGCAAAGAAGAGCTGTACCTGGCCATATGAAAGCACAAAGAGGAGGTTGTGGCTGCAATGGCAAGATGCAAGGATGAGATTCTGTACAGTGTGACAGAGAGAGCAAGAGATATTTGATGCATGGTGGAAATGAGAAGAACAGATCAAGGTGGGAGGCTCAAATATGGCAACAAGTAATATTGCAAAACTCCTGCAAGATTGTATACTCTCTACCATGAAGGGTATGATCCTCACACAGATTGGTCAACCACTTGAGACACCCACCCCAGCTAAGCTTGCCTAGAGTCAGGCTTGACTTTGCTGAAACTTTTGATTTTAAGTCCAAGGTGAAAGATGAGAGCATGTTAGAAGAGGAGGTGATGCCACATTCACCTACTGACCATGAATCCACTCTCAGACACACCAAGTCATTCAAGTTCTTCAGGGTCAACCTCAAGATGAGCATCTTCTATTCCTTCCAAGGCTTCACAAGCCATCTATCCAGGGCTCAACAAAGCAGCCATCCCTTCCTGTCTCTACCTCATGGACCTTGTATCTTCTCATGTCTACATGTCCAAGTTGAGCAAGATGACATCAGTGGCCATCTCAAACAGACCTATGGTTCTTGTCCACCCTACTGAATACAGCATATCTGACAAGGAGAACCTACCCAGTCCATTCCTCCAGCCAAGAGAACAGGATCAACCAGTGTTGCCTAGTAGTGGGTTGTTCAAGTCAAAGTGACAGAGCTCAGATAACTTGTTGAGGGTTGTTGTAGCAACCAATTTGGCAGCAGTGAAACCCAGACATATTTCAAGAGCATTAGGATTCAAGATGTCATCACCATCACTGAAGGGTGCAAGGCCTTTGTTGGTGGGAAAAGGGGAGTGGGTGAAAACAACATCTTCATGACTATAGAGTTGGTATGCACATCCTGACTACATGTACATGTGTTTTTATGAACAATTATTGGTTGATACATTTTTGTTTGTGAGTGTCATGTATTTTAATTGTGTTACAGCTACTATATGTGGGCCTACAGGTTAAGATAGTACTGAGTTGCTTTGCACAAAAATACACCTTGATGAGGAGAGTCCTGACATGGACTCCATGCAAGCACACAATATCACAAACACCAACACCCCACATGTATGTCTCACATACCCACAAGAATGACATTTCATAATATAGTGGCTGATTATATATGGTGCAATTTTGATAGACTTGGTTTAAAATGATATCAGCATACATATCTGAAGGGTGATCAACAACACAAAACCTCTGCATTAGTGAGTGTTTCACTGCTGAAAACCTGGATGAAAGCTCAACTGAGAAGCAGATGATGGCTTATATCCACAGATGTCATAATTATCACAATCAATCTTCCACATTGGTGAGTTGATCATGTATGCATGCATGAAGGATGGTGCTATCAATTGGAGTTACTGGCCCCTAGTGGTGAGTGTAGGTCAGATCTCACATGTGGAAAGACAGTTGAAAAAGTATGATATACTTTAATAGCAGAATGTCCTCTTATGATGGTTCTCATACATGTAAGAAATTGTTTGGAAGAAAGGGATGTTCTGTCACACCTTTTGTCATTGCTTGAGATGAGACCTAGTTGTGTTTGTGTTGAGATATCCCAAAACAAGATATCAATGCTCATAGGGTATGCTATAAAGTTTCCTTGGTGCAGCAGGTTACACCATTTATCAACTTGTCAAATATTTCCAGTGTGAGCTCCTTGACTTATACTGTGATTAAAGTCTCTGTAGCAACTTGCCTGTATTCAACCATGTTCTGACATGTTGTGGCCCATAACAGAGCATCAAATAGTTGCTTAAGTCAAGCAGTAAATTGGAGGATATGTATTTTCTTTTCAGAGGGTGACATGGTAGAAGGAGGTAATAGGGACACAGTATCCAAGGTAGATACAAGAGACCATCTACCAAAAGTTTATACAGTGCAACTGAGGACACAAGCAGTTCATATTTTCTAGACTGCTAACACAAGATTGAGTGCACCAGCCCTGAATAGCAGCAATTCACCTAGTATGGATGACCCATTGTTGGTATTGTTGGTATTCTCATCAGTTGTCTTCAGTGTATGTCTGACAAGTTGGTGGTTGAAAAAAAACTTGATCTGTGGATGAATGTACAAGGTATAAAGACTCCAGCACAGAAAGACCTTGGTCAGCCCTGATTTCCACAATCACAAGGCCATTTGTCTGTGCACAGAAGACATATTCTGACCTGGCATTTGAAGAACCCAACACTTGTCCAGGTTTGAAAGTGAGACACAGAAGCTTCACACAGTATTCTGCAAATAGTGGGACAGAAAACCCATTCACCCTGTCATACAAATCTGTGAGCAGAGTGAAGTTGAGTGAACAAATTTTGGGAGCAACTATTTCTAGCTCAACCTTGGAATCAGGGGTAGAATATGTGAGGTAGGAGGGTGTGTTGTCTTGTTACTCCTCCTGGTCAACTATCTGACATGTGAATAGAAATGGGAATCTTTATTGATGCTATTTCCATAATGCCCAACAGAATATTACAAACCACTTTTGGCTATAAACAGGCAGACCACAACTGCATTGCCTTACAGCTTGCCCTCATGACCACAGAACTCAAGTCATCCAAAAAATGAATCACTTTTTGTCTGCTATGAATGAGTAGCATGGCAGAGATTTTGCCATTAGTGAAACCAGCCTCAAGATCTTCAACTAAGTGCTCAGTCCCCACAGCCTAATAGAGGTTGCAAATAACACACAACACTATGAGAGTGAACATGTCACACAGCTTTTTGCATTAGCTATTGTCCAAGCACAGTTAGCTCAAATGTACAATGTAATTGGACCATATTGTTCATGTTGGTTGAATGAGGAAAATAGTGGCTCAACCCCTTTGGACAGCAATAATAAAGATAAAGATAAAGATGTTGATGAAGAGGGTGTGGATGAGTAGGCAGTGAGATCAAATGCCATTTATTTATCACTGCACATATACTTCCTAACACTACATGTATCATGTTTCTTGTATCCAATTGTGTTGACTTGAATATCATTCACCTTTGTTTCCATATCATATCTTGTCAGCATTTGTGTCTCATCAGTGTCTTACTCTAGCAACAACCTAATACAGTCATTTTCATAATACTTTTGCGTAATAAGTGTGTGGTCATATTTGTACCATACATCACCTCTATGACCATCACTGCATGATACAAGTCATCTAGGTGACATATGCCTCTCACAAATCACAAACCACTGTGATATCAGTGGGCAACACAACATTGTTCACCAAACCCAGCAGATCCCAGCTCATGATGAGACTATTGTCAACAGTCTCATTGTGAGCTAGGATTGTGGATGCAACATTCATTTATCATTGTGTGTGTACCCTCTAACACCACATTTTATCATGTTCATCATATCAAATGCTGAATGGCCATTTACCTCATGTTCAATTCTGTCTCTTGTTATCCCACCATGGTATCCTCTCCCCATGTTGGTTGTATTTGCTGAACTGAGTTTGTTTTGCTGACTTTGCTATAGAACATTTCAAACCCCTAGAGCAATGACTTCCAAGGCCTACAAGGCACTTTGGGTGGTGGTGACCTGATCTCAGCAGACAAGGGTCTAATGTTATTCAGCAAGCTCAACAAGCTCAGCAGATCTCAGCTCATGACACTGCAGCATTCTTTTTTCTCCCAGCTGTCTGGATTCCATCAAGAAAATCTGTCCCAGGCATCATTTACTCAACAAATCCAAAGCTCTTATTAAGATCATGTACCAATGTTCATTCCCACTCCAATGTTCTCACATGTAGGTGTTATTTATTGGTCCATTTTAGTGTAATATGCTGACTTTTTGTCAGGACCCACAAGCAATGTTTACCTATGGTGCCTCTAGCACTGGAACCCACAAGGTAACTTTTCCTGATGCTAATGATGTGAGTGGTTATGCTGGTCTGATTTTACTTCAAGTAGGCACTATTTGTTGGTCCATTTGATGCAATGTGCTGACTTTTTGTCAGGACAAGTGAGTGACATTTGCCTGTAGTGCCTCTAGCACTGGAACCTACAAAGTGACTTTTCCTCATGTTGACAATGTGAGTGCTTAGATTGATTCTAACTGTACATGACATTCTGATCTAGTGTGAACAGCTAGGGGCAGCATCTACAATATGTCTGCCACCCTGAGACCACCAGTTGTTTGATGTTCCTTCTGGGGTTCCACCCTCTCTTCTTTAACTCACCACTATCCACCAAGTGGGCCAGGCTGATATATCTGATAGATTCCAGTTGTTTGACACTCCTTCTGAGCATCTGGCCTCTCCTCTTTAAGTCTCCACCACCCATCAAGCGAGCCAGGCTGATATATCTGATGGATCAGAACAGGAACAGGACACTCCTGCAAATCAAGTCATCACCCACCACCAGGGTCATGCTAAGGTGACCTGAATCAATTTGACCAAAGATGAGGTGTTCCAAATCATTGATTAGGGATGCTTGATGCTAATGAAGGTGTTTGTCACCAATGAAGCCATCCTTGATGACTGGGACAATGTGATCATGACCTCCATATATGGAGCAACAAAATCTGTCATGGGAGGACACTTCCAATCCATTGATGAGGTACCACCAAAAGTCCAGAGGGAGGTGGTATACAGTGTTAATGGCATGTATCATGCATGGAAGGAATACACAATCCCCCTCATCATTCCCTTACTTTGGCCAACTCCTACTCAGCCCCCACTTAGTATGCCCTTTTTGGCTGTCTCTACAAGAACATTCAATGCATTGACAGACTTTTCATGCCTTTGTGACTCTCCAGCCTTTGAATATTTCACAGGCAATAATTTAATCCAAATGGTCATCTACAGGGTATTTCAGTGTACACTGAGATTGTGGGTACACATCAACAGGGATGTGCCACAAGATTCTCTTGATAACATATTTGAACTTGCAGCCACTGCCATCACCACAACCATACAAGAATATTGTTTGGGCCATCATCTAAAACAAGACACAAGTAGTCCAACCTGGAGACCAGATTACTACAATGCTCATGCCTTGATCAACCAAATTTGAGTCACAGGACCCTCAATGCTAGGCAGAGCTGGACTGGGTCCAAGCATGGGTTATGGAGTTGGGGTTAAACTTGGTTGGTGAGAATGTAGGTGGACATGCTTCTTTGAATTTGTAGTCCATGTTGCACAGTATATACTGATTGCATCTCATTATGTACTCACAGACTTTGATCTAAGCATATTGTACTATGTACTATGCATTTGTTACTACTGCTCTGTCACAGTATCATTTATCTTGTTGATGTGGCTGCATTCTTGATTTTTTTTACTTTACTACTGCTGAGACATATTAGAATATGAATAGTATGAACATATGACTGGATTACTTAGAG
>JBBPMY010000967.1:0-10342 GCA_038090615.1 Phylloporus gajari
CGAGTCTCGCCTTGTATTTTTCTATGGAACCATCTTTGTTTCGTTTGAGAGCGAAAACCCATTTGCATTTGATGGTTTTGCGATCCTTAGGTTTGTCGACCAGAATCCATGTAAATTTCTCAAGAACACTGCGGTGTTTACAGCTTCTGCCCATAGAAACATTGGAGCTCCAGACTATAACATCATGCAACGAGCCATATCCAGCACGGTCCTATTCCGTCGCTCCGCTACTCCATTTTTCTGTGGAGTGTATGGAATTGTAAGTTGTCTCTGAATACCACTCTACTGAATATGTTTCGTGAAGATTCCATTTACAAATTCTGTCCCATTGTCCGTTCTGAGTTTCTTAATGCGTTTTCCAGTTTGATTTTCTGCATAACATTGGAAAATTTTGAACTTCTCAAACGTCTCCGACTTCAACTTCGAAGTACACAAATTTCATGCGGGAGTAATCATCCGTTATTTGAAGAAAGTATTTTGCTCCACCAGAAGAAGTAGTTCTAACTGGTCCACAAAGATCTGCGTGTACAATCTCCAACAACTCTGCACTTCTTGATTGACTTTGCTTGGGAAACGGGCTTTGAGAAATTTTCCCTCTCATGCATATTTCGCACTGCACATCATTTCCACAGTCTTCGAAATCCAAGCCAGAAACCATGTCTTTGTTTTTCAAATCCTTCAAACTTCTGACATTTAAATGTCCGTATCTTTCATGCCATCTACGTAAATTCGTTTCATTCCTAACGACCAGAACTTGATTCTTCACTTTGTACACATACAAATCATCTTCTCGATATCCGCGAAGAATTAATCTCCCATCATTTCTCTTTAAATCTCGAACAATGTCTCTACTCTTAATCCAGCTGCAGTCGCTTTCGGAATAGACATGAAATTCAGTTTTGTGTCCGGGATGTAATGCACTTCTTTCAGTTCAATTTGTCCATATTCGGTATTAAAAGATGTTTTTGTTTCAGAGGTTTCTTAAGATCCTTTTTCGACGAATCCTCACGCTTCTGATAGAAAACCTCTTCTTCTTTTGGAACCTCAGCCTTTCTTCTTATAGACTTCTCAATAAGCTTGTTCTTGATAGAATCCAACGGTTGAATCTTCTCTTGCGTTATGATTGCAACTTTGAAATTTTCGTAACTTTTCGGCATGGCATTCAAAGGAATGCTTGCTAGGAGTCTGTCCGAGAGATTCTCCTCGAGAGGTTGATTCAGGAACTCTGTCATCTTCATTCCTTCTTCCATTTTGCTGGTCAGTAATTGCGTGGTTGCATCATAACTGTTGCTGGACCCTTTGGTTCAAAAACTTCGATCAGCTTGTCACAAGCAGCTTTTGTGGTTTCACAATCGGAAATGTGGCATAGCTGTGACGGTTTCAAGCATAGCGTGATGGTTACTAATGCTTTAGCATCCCAATCTTTTTCCTTGGCGTCGACAGGATTTCCAGTGTGCTTTCACATGTCGTTGTGGATAATTACCTAACGCATTTGAATCTTACAGGTCGGATCATCGTCCAATTTTCCAATCGCGTACAAAGAAGCCATTTAAGTTCAATAATCGTCGCGCAGTTTCAAAAAATTAATTTGTTCGGAAAATAGGCCTAACCTATTAGACAACCGATTGAATTGAAAGATGATTTATTAATGAAAAAAATATTTTTGAAAATACATAAAGTGCACACCAGAAGCCATGAAAAATAAATGGTTTACACGGTCAGCCGCCGATCGAAAATTTCATTGGCTGACATGCCAGAACAGCGACGGCCATTGCTTATTTCCATGTGAGAAAAATACATTCAAGGAAACATCTGTTAACATCACGGTTAAAACTGAGACGGTATCCATAACCGAAAAGACCAGTACTATGTGAGCCACTTGGCTTTAGTAGTAACCAAAACCTGACCGGTAATTCTCATATGTGAGATTTTTCCACCCGTTTTTTTCAACTTTTATTCTCCTTGATATCGTTTCGATGCCAGCGCCGTGGCGAAACTTCTTGAAGCTTAAGATACTACTTTCTCTTTCTTTTTGTGTTCCCTCTCTTTTTATTCAAACATATTGCTTTCTCTGTCTCTTGCTATTCCTATTGAAGTGCTAAATGAATGTGAAATGTCTTCTCTTTGTCATAATTAGTCTTAAGTTATCAGTGTCTCTAAGTTGATACTTTCTCAAATTCCAGAACAGTTCCTGTTGCGCCTCCACTATCAGATAAATTTCGTGAAGCCGCCCATCAAGAGAAATGAAGCATTCGTTGATGTGTTGCAGGTCCTTCTTCAACTCTGTTGGATTGATTCCTTGTAGTTTCATTATGCTCTTCATATGTGATTCTCGATGGTTGTGATTTGATTTCTGCAAACAATAAGATCTTGCTCACATACTTTTCAACCAAACTCACAAAATATAAGAAAGGAGGCTAAGTTCTCGAAATGGAGTCCAAGGGGTCGTTAGTTCTTTGAGCGATCTCAGCACTTTTGTAAGTCTGTTCAATGGAATTTGTTACTTCCTGGAGGGAGAAGTTCATAGAATCAATATAATTCGTTACATTGTAGAGTTTTTGCAAAGAAGACTGAGCTGATAGTCTTCTGTTGCTTCATGCAAGTCTTCAAGTCCTCCACGGTCTTCGCAATCTCATATGGAACGAGAGTTTCCTTCACTTTCATATTGTTTTGTGTATAATCTCCTGGTTTGGGCTGTGAAGAAGTGTTGATGTCAACTCCTCCCAAGCTGTCGTAGGCTTTCCAAAGAGACCAAGGGTTCCAGCTGGAAGGAAGAAGCAGCTGCTCTAGAAGCTCCAGCATTGAAAGAGAAATTACTAGCCGCTGTAGGTGTGCAGAACCTGCTCCGAATCAACCAAATGAAGGGACAGCAAAAGAAACAGCTGGAGCACCAAGTTTTGCAGCAGCATCAAACCCTCAGAAACTAGGAGCTACAGAGGCTGCGAGAATTGCTGTTGCCCCGAATCTTCCAAATGAAGGTGTTGCTGTTGATCCAAATGAAGGTATTTCAGTTGCTCCAAATGCAGGCGCTTCGGAATCTGGTACGCCAATGCTGGTGTTGCTGCTGTACTAAAAGCGGGAGCCGCAGCAGTTGGTACTCCAAAAGCAAGTGCAGAAGCGGCTCGCGCGATAAATGTTAGAGTAGCTGCTGCTCCGAAGGCTGCTACTACTGCTGGTGTTCCGAATGTTGGTGCAACAGATGCAACTGCTGTTCCAAACGTAGCATTACCAAAAGCAGATGCTTGAGGTTGCAGGAGTTCCAAAACTAAAACTTGATGTTCACAAGAATTCTTTTTCTAAACAAAATATTGCGGGATTTGACTTAGAAGACAACTTACTAATAGTAATGTACATTTTACACAAAGAAATTCGCGATATCTAAAAGGACTGATGATTTTAGCTTAAAGTTTCGAACTAATTTGAATTTGTTTGGAAAGCATATGACCTGAGAGAATATTGGTTGAAAATTCTATTCAGGCGATCGATGAGAACTTATCTACTGGTATTTACCGGTATAAATGAGAATTTTACTGGTCTTTAGTAGTATGTCAACCATTTCTACACCAAGTAGGGGTATGGGAAACCAGATGGAAGCAATAACTTCAATTACTGATCTCTGTGGTACTAAGTTTACCGTCCCAGTTTTAACCGTGATCCTTGAATATGTTGATGATGAGGATTATCCCTTCCGTCTCTCAAAAGAAGAATCTTGCGTGTCATCCAAGGGTTGGCTATCCACACAAAGCAGGAACTCCGGAGGATTTTGAAATTATTTTAAATTTCAAACCATACTTTATCAACAAGCCTACACCATCACCACGTTTTTCGTCGCAGCGATCATTCGGAACAAGCTTATAACCATTCAGTGGACACACTCAACGAAAAATGGTGTAGCTCGTACTCCTTTTGGTGTAGAAGAGCCATCAACACATGTTTATGAAAGAATGTTGCAGCAACCTGCACCCGCACTTTGGTGTAGCATCTACTCCATTTTTAGTGTGATGTTCTACACCATTTTGGTGTAGCATCTACCCCACTTTTAGTGTGATTTTCTACACCACATTGGTGTAGCATCTACACCATTCTGGTGTAGCATCTACATCATTTTGGTGTAGCATTTACATCATTTTGGTGTAGCATTTACATCATTACCCAAAAAAAGGTGTTGAACATCACCTCAAAAATGGGACAGATGATCACAACAAAACCTACTAAAAGTAGAGTAGATGCCAAAAACGTGTAGAACATTACACCAAAAGTGGGGTTGATGTTACACCAAATATCACACTAATAGAAGGGTAGATGATTCACCAAAAAAGGTGTAGAACATCACACTAGAAGTGGGGCAGATGCAACAAAAAAAGTTGTAGAACCCCTGTAAAAACCCGATCGATTTGTTTTCTACTTCAACAAAAAAAGATGGAAGAAAACACAAAGGAAAAAAACTAAAATCAATTAACGATAAGAAATTGCATAGTACTTACAATAAATAAGGCGACGGATTAAATTGATCACATTATTTTTTTTTAATTTAATACGAACTCTTTATACATAATTTAACACTTATCTTACTAATTTCATTAAAAATTACAAACACACAAAACAGAATCGCGCTAAAACTAATTGTTTGTGTTTTATCTTTGTCTAAAACACCGACCTCTCTTTCCATTTTTTAGCAAGATGTTTACATAGGAAAAAGAACCCAAATATGGTGTAGTTTTTGAATTTCTACACCATTTTGGTGTAGTTAGACTACATCTACTCTTTTTCACGGGCAGGGGGTACACCAGAAATAGTGTTGGAACTCTTATTCTTTTTTGAGGGCATAAACTACTCTAAAAAAAGTGTAGTTTTTTGCTACTCGATTTTTGACAGTGACAGCATATTGTCAGTATGGCACGATTTCAGCCAGGTCTTAGATATCATGAGAATGTCAGGAAATCGACTTTATAGAACGCTCGTTTCCATTAGTAGATGACCCATTAACTGGAGCCTTTGGGCTTGGTGGAACTGAAATCGTTGGGTTATGTGGAAATACAATCAGTCTTTTCGATGGTTCAGTGCCAGTTGAGTCGAGGTTGGAGGGGGAAGTGATGTCATGAGTGCTCGGTATTTTCTTATGGGGCACTTTCTTATGTTTCTGGGTGGTTCTTCTTTCTGTACTAGATGATGATTGGGTGGATCATTTTGATGTGTTCCTTCATGCGCAGTGTCCTGGTCTCTTGATACAAGTGATCTTCATTAGCCATCTTGTGACAGCCAGCTGCAATTCTTAGTGACGCATTCTGTGCCCTCTGGATAGTTTGCCAGTTTGTTGATGAAAGTTATAAATTAAGTAATTTACTTCTTGTTTGCTTTAATGAGTTATTGACTTGACGGTAATTTACGTAAATTACCTCTAGTCAATAAGGTAAATAACTTGAACCTTGCATCCCTGACTCCAATGGCTTTATATGACTGGGTTAAAGTTTCATTGTCTTTACCCAATGTGGTTCCAGCAAGCATTTGTAATACGTTGTTCTTGGTTTGGAGCTTGTCCCTGATGTTTTGGGCATGGCGGTTGAACGTTAGCAGTGGATCAAAGGAGACTCCTAGTATTTTGGGATGCTTGTTTGTGGGAACTGGATCATTGTCGATTACTATATCCAGGGGAGTGTTCACTTCCTTAATCCAAAGTGTGAACAGTGTGGCAGACGATTTTCCTGGCGAGAGTTTTAGGTGCTGGAGTTTGAGCCAGTCGCTGACGGCTTGGAGATAGTCGTTCAACCTTCTGCATATTTCTGCTATGTTGTTGCCTGAGGCTAGTGTCGTGCAGTCGTCAGCGTATACGCTGTCTTCTGGTGGTGCAATGATGTTTCTCAGGTATAGGTTGAATAGCAGTGGGGAGAGTACACCTCCTTGTGGTACTTCTTGCTTTGACTTCCTGTGTTTGGACTTGGTGTCATTGTAGCCCACGTATGTTTGCCTTCCTTGGAGGTAGTTGGCAATCCAGCTTTTCAGGTGAGAAGGAACTGTCGAGTTTTCTACCGCTTCGAGTAATATGCCTAGGTTGACCGTGTCAAATGCCTTAGACATATCGAGAGCCACCATGATTGTCCTGTCATGTTCTCTGTGTTGATTCAACCCATTTTCGATATGTTCTTGTACTACCTGCAGCGCTGTTGTGGTGCTTCTTTGCTTCCTGAAACCGAGTTGGTGATCTGCTGGTGGAAGATTTTCTGACAAAGCAGGCAACAATAGTTTCTCCATCAACTTCGCAATGGGTAACAGCAATGATATCGGCCGAAAGGAGCTTCCTTGATCGCATGGCTTACCTGGCTTGAGTATGGGGATGATGCCAAACAACCACCTTTCCATATGTTCGGGATGATCAGGCTGTTGATTATATCTGTGAGATACTCTTGGCTCTTGGACCTAGATGTTTCTGCATTATTGGAGTAATGCCATATGGTCCCATGGCTTTCGATGTATTCGTCGATCTGATGGCTGCGTAGACGTCTTCAACTGTGAATGGGTTTGTGCTCGTTCTGTTGTATTTGCTGATACGTCTGACGATCCTACGTTTCTTGTTGCTTTTTATGATAGATGAGGGGTGAACTGACTGTTGAACTCATTGGCACATCTTTTGTTGTCTTTCGGTTTGCCGTCAGGTTCTTGAATGCCAGCCACAAGTTATTCGCTTTTTGATTGAAGCTGCACTTGTCTACATCTATCACGTGTGTGCTTGTCGACCATAGCTTGTCGGTTGGATTGGTGATTCTGAGGGCATCTCTCTCATCGGCAAATTTTGCAGCTTCTGTAGGGAAGTAGGACGATTCCGGAAACATCCTACTGGGATGTGCTTCTTTGCTGATAGTCTGAATCATGTTCGGAGAAGATTTTCCCATTGGTTGACATTGGTTGGGGAATCTACATTCTCCAGTAGTTCTTCAATCCGATTTGTGAAGGCTGTCCAGTTGGCCTTGGCAAAATTCACGTACGTTCTTTTGGTGACGATGGGCGAGGTAGCTTCACATTGCAATTGAACGACTATGGGTAGATCTGATCCTAGGGTAGTGATTGTTGACCAGTTTGTGGCGACATGAAAGTCAGCGTAAGCCAATGTGATGTCTGGATAACTTTCTGTTTCGCCCGACATCCTGGTGGGTGTGAGATCATTTAGGACACCATAGTCGGAATCGTTGACTTGGTCAGCAAGATTCCTCTGCCATCCGTAGTGATTGTGGAATGTCATAGATGGCAGCTAAGATTTTTTGGTGTTATTAACACTAGGTTACTAATGTTAGTAATGAAAGTAAATAACCTATTACTTACATCCATTTGTGTAATTAACTAGAAAATTGCCAGAATGACTAACTTCACACTTATCTTAGATTGAGGTGAATAAAGTCTTTGCACTTTTTCTCCCATATTTTGGGCGGAAACAAGCAGTAATATTTATTTTTGTGAAACAATGAGTTTTATAAAAGAGACAAACTAATTTGGATGTAAAAAACTATGAAAATAATATTCACCACACTTTTATTGACTAACTTCACACAAATGATTATTTACAGTGTTACAAACGTTATTTACGTTACTAACGTCAGTAACTAAACATTTTCGGGTTTGGGCCATCTATGTGGAATGTCATAATGGATGATGAGCATTAAAATATCCCATGATTATCCCATGGTCGTTATCAATGAGATGATCGATGCTGATGTTGAAGTCTGCCATGAACTTTAGTATCTCCTGCACTTTTCCTCGAAGACTATTGTAGTTGAATTGTAGAATGTTCAACTGTGGGTTTCCCGGTGGGTTAGGAGAAGGTTGTCGATTTCTACTGGGACCTGTAGGGCGCAAGCTGTGGATGGCTGCTGTATTTGGGTCGGTTGAGTGGGTGTTGTGTGGGAGACTGTGTGTGTTGGGTGGTTTAGTTAAAACAACAGTTTCCATAAAGTGGTGCATTGCGGCTTCTGTAGTTGCCTACGTCGGTGAATGGTGAACAGGTCATATCCAGTTATTACATCCATCACATTTGACGCACCACTCTCTTTTGGCGTTGATATTTCTGCCACAGATAGGTCAAGGCCAACTCCTTTTTGGCCCCGGATTTGTTTCAATTCCAGTAGTATTTGGAGTACCGATGCTGATGAGTGGTACTCCATTACATAAAAAACTATGTTCTGATGAGTCCACTGATGATGATGAGTAACGAGGTTGGCAATCTTTGTCCGTCTGTTAACGGGTGCTTTCGGAACGTAGACCCAACTGCCGCGGAAAGCAAAGTCTCTCCAATCGTCTCTATCGGTTGCGCGTCTTCTCCACGTCGATATCACTCGCAACTTCGTCAAATCTTTTTCTACTGCGTTAAACCAAAGCATTTTCGGTCTTCCTTTTGCTCTGTTACCTTACTTAGCTTCGTCGTCCATCCTATAGTCATGACCAAGCCATTTCAACCTCTGCGCTCTGATCTTTTGGACTATCGGATTTCAGTTACCATCTGAGAACTGAGTTCAACACTGCTCCTGAACTAAGTGGCACATGCTTTTCAGATTCTATGAATAACTTTTATCTTAGGTAATTATTAATTACCTTGAAATGTACATTCAAAATCTAATCGGTCCCTATCCCGCTCATAGGTCATAGTAAATTTCAGTTATCTAGTCAGATTTATGATCACAAAATTGCCGATGATCATATAACTTTTACGCACAAAAGCTTCAAAGATTTAATAGCTAAACAACATTTCTCCCAAAATAATTATAAAGTTCACGAGATCAATTTTTTTGCAGATAATCTGTTGAGGTTTTTGTTGTTGAAAAAAAAAAAAAACATATGAAACAAAAATCTATTTATTTAAACATTAAAACATTTCTTATCAATTTTATTCCAATGAACTCAACCAATTTCTTATTAGACCAATCTCACTCAAATCAACCTCCGCACAACATGGGTTCCCAGTTACATAGACTTTCTTAATCCTTCTATTATATTTCAAATGCCTTGGTGTGAACGATTTTAAATGATTCGATTGGAGATGCAAATATTTCAAATTTGACAAGTCATCGAAAGCGTCCTCATCAATGTTTTCCAAAAGACTATTTGTGATTGTCAATGATTTGATTTTCTTTATACCTGTGAAATTACGTCTGGAAATAGTTGAGAACGTAAAGTTGTTCAGTTTTAAATATTCCATTTTCTTGGAGTCGAATTCGGGAAATTCAAAGACATTTTCCAAATGTCCTTCATATCTTGCAGGAGATATCTTAACTTTTTTCAATTTCCTAAGGTTCTTGAAGGCATCGTGTTCAACTGAATTCATCTTACTGTCCCATATTTTAAGTTTCTCTAGTTTTCTGCTCTTCTGGAGAAGTGATGAATCCAAAGTGTCAATTGAGCAGCCAACCATTTTAAACGACTTGAGATCATGTAAAGTGTGGAACGCATTTGAATCGCGAATTGAATTCACAGTAGAATTTCCTATAAACATACGTTCAATTTTTGTATGGCTCGTCAATGTCTCTGAAGACTTGAGATTCATTACAACAGCATCGAAAGATATCCGTTTCACTTTAGGGAACTGTTTGAAAAAATCACTATTCACTGTTCCGATATTTCCATCTAAGAATTTGATGCTTTCAGACGTCGAAATGTTGAGCTCCTCCTCCCTAAACAATTCAGAGTCTGACTTTGATAAAAGCAGATTTTCGCATGTCCACCAACAACCGTCCTTTTGACATTTCTTTCGAAAATCTTCCTTCCCAAAAGATTCTGATCCAACAACTAAGAATAGTGCTATAATTAAGCAGACGATCCTCATCTCGACACAACTTTTAATAGACTGATGTTATGTGCCATAATACACGCTTATCACAAGAAGTTGAGTAGTCTCAAATCGAGACATGATCTATTGAGACGATAGAATATGCTAAGTTCTTAAAAAGTAATTGTGAGAGTGTTGATTTATTGAAAGTCTCGATAAGAGATGATTAGTCTCTAATTTTAATGATTTTTGAAGGTCATTTAGATCTTGTACTATGGAATAGTATATGATTGGGATTTTTAATAGTAAACTGTAGACAAGCAATGAGTGGTTTTATAGAATTGGTTACTTTCTTGTTTTCGATCTGTTACCTGACAAGAGACTTTTTTCATTAAATAGCTCTAATAGTAACTAATATGACATTTACTTACATCTTTTGTTGCTTACAAGTACCTTACCTTTACCTATGACAGCTCACAACGTCTTCTGTGTTCTCGCTTGCTGGATAAGGTCTCTCCAATCGTCTCTACCGGTTGCGCGTCTTCTCCACGTCGATTTCACTCGCAACTTCGTCAAGTCTTTTTCTACTGCGTC
>JBBPMY010000968.1:0-10326 GCA_038090615.1 Phylloporus gajari
TGGTCTCTGGCTCCATCAAGCATGCCACTGAGAATAGGAGAACAGTAGGAAGACAAAGGATCAACAAGTACATGGTGCTGCTTATACAGCATAATGCGCTCTACTTTTTCTTGTACGATCCCCTCAGAATCACTTGTGCCGAATGCTCATGCTTGCCCTCAGGAATCTTCTTTACAGAGGATTGTCAATAGGGATGTCGGTGTCGTCATCAGTGCGTATGTCTCAACTGCTTGGGATGACGCTAACGTCCACATAGACTACATTTATAATCGTTGCAAGTGTATACACCAAAACTGTTCCGTTTGTGATTTATTCCCGTCTGGTGCTTGCGTTCAGGGACTACCGGTCCTCAGAGGGTGGATTGCATGTTGAGAGCGGAGAAATTGGTCGCCAACGACCCTCTGGTACCTCTGGATTGGGTGATGCTATTGATACCGAGACATACGAAATGTCGGATTAAGTGAGACCGTCGAAAGCATGACATGAGAGTGTCGAGGACAAATGACTCGGAACATTTACCTCCATACATTACTTCATGTAATAGATCTTCCACACGAAGCAATATAACAAGCAATAAGTATACTGTACGTATCCCTATGAAATGATGTTCGGGCAAATTGTCGCGCATCACTCTTTCATCCTCGGTCCTGCACAAGACGTTCAGGGGTAGTGATTGGCACGCATTTCAGTGGCCCGATGATTTGGGGACCAGGGGAACCGCCTCGCCATTGCTACTATGTGGAAACTGGGCAAACATAACACTGCACACTGCTTGCTCACCTGCAGACATCAGGCCTCAGATTACTAATGGTAGTTGCGTGGCTCGCTCCCTTGCCAGCAGGTATTCGTTGAGCGTACCAGTGCATTAACCTGACAAGTGCTCGACATCAGCATACAGTATTAGGTGGTTAACGTGTGGTTACATTATATTAGCAGGAGTGAGGAGTACACTACATTGGCAGTCGTGCAAGCGACATTAGAGAGCATTAATGTGTCCTACCCCCCAACAAAGCTATGTAAAGTTGGCCATGTGCGAAAGGGTCGATGGGACGTCAGGAGCGAATATGCACTTTCATCCAAGGGGGTAGGATCGCCACCGAAAGTGAAGAAATCGACAAGCAGATTGCCAGTCTCCAGGGGAGTAACACGTCATGTTTCCAAAACGTCTCGTTTGGTGCATAAGAAAACAGGCGGCCATTGGTGACCCCCATTACTCCGTAAAAGTGGCAAGAAGTAGCCACGGTGACGAGCGCGAGGAGGAGTGGTGGCCGGACGGAGTCGCAAGAGGGCGGCTGTTCAACTAAGTCAATTACGGGCCAGTCGCAATTTCAACCATGATCGAGCACCGTCCGAGGTCGAAAGGACAGCTCGCAAAGAAGTATGAAGCTGAAGCCAGTGACCGTGTTGGTTTGGATCTGCAGATGCCGGATGGCGTTCCGATGTTCGTGTTGCGTTTATAGCGTCGAAAGAACCTGCAGGAAACGCAGCATGGGCGGATTGCTCGCCTGAACGGGCTCCACCTCGGCAATCGATGATGAGCCATAGAGGAGTCAGGATAAAAGGGGGGCGTGGAGCGGCACTCAGCGCCCAAATAGTGACGGGGGAAAAGCGGCACGCACAGCGCACACAACGAAGAGGAGGTCGCGAGTGGGGTGAAAGCGACGATGCTTTTTTGGTGATATGATGACGTGGGGCACGATCAGTTTATAGTATTACTAAGGATAAATGTCACATAATCGTGCTTTTTTGGCTTTGCAGCGCCACACCGCTTCATCTCGCCATGTTGGATACTGCATGCGGTGCAGGACACTCGTGTGCACATTCAGGACCAGTCAGACCCCATGACGAGGATAACAATCAAAATGATACAGGTGGTGCGTCCTAGGTCTTACCTCGCCAAGATGGTATGTATCTTCATAGCCCTTCAAAACATTGACATCAGCCTTCCTGTGCTAACTCCACGATTCTCGGAACACATAGAAAAGTGCCTGGAAAGGCGTAATGTCGAAATGCCAAGGGGAGAACAGTGGCTGTCCAAAAATGCGTGAGCATACCTCCCAAATCTAATTTACATGAATGCACCATAGGTAGTAAGAGGTGGCCTTCAGATCATAGGTACCTCGCATCAATAATGAATTGTTCCGGTGGCCGATTTTTGCCACAGGGCACCTATCAAACTGGACGATGGCTCCTACAATCTTGAAAGCCTGAGATAGCTATGATTACTGTGCACATCCCAAATTTCGGATTACCGGAACGCAAACACTGGTCCTCGGCAACCAGAAAGGGTAAGTGAATTGTGGTCTCATTTTCTGCACTTCCAGTTCATGTTTGCAGTAGCGATGGTCTTTGCCTAAGTGTGCCACCAGTGACTTCTCTCCCTGAAGCAAGCCGTATCTACTGCTCAATACTACTCGCTGAGTGCTCTGCTATTTGCCCTAGGGTGACGCATAGCTGTCCCCAAGAGTGGAACGTGCATCGTACTACGTCACCATCTTTTCTTCACAGCTTAGACTCGGCGTCTGCGTTAACAGCGTCCCTGGAGCGCTATCCTACCGGTCTTCTTACAACGCAAGATGCTTCAGCTATAAGGGCAGTTGGCTCACCTCCCCTCTTTTGTGCGTCTGCATGTCTTCAGTTAGTACGTCGGAGAACAATCAATTGATTGCTTATATTTATGGTGAGTGTGAACATGGTCACCTTTCAATTCCGGGTTTCTCACCTACCATCTTTGTAGTTGCTTGTATGACAGCAGTTTGTTACGATTACGGTGTGCTTATTGCGTTCTGTGTTAACCGGGCACTAATCCTCGTTTCAGTTCTCACCTTTTCGCACGAGGTGTGTTTATATGTTGTCATTTCTATTTTCCCCATGCCTAACTTGCACTTAGGTCGAACTTATATGGGTAGGGCACACAATTTTGCTGAAAGGATGTGCGTCAACTCCCCTCAGATGCGGCCTTGGACCACCATGTCCACGTTTTTTGTAATGGTAGCGTACAAGTTGTTTCAATATGCACTGCGTTGATGACAGTGATATTAGGCACGATATCTTGCGCTCTTGACTATGTTGTGTGTTGCCATCTCCTGAGTCTCTCTTACTACTCACGCAAAGTCTCAGTGCCGGGAGATTGGGTAGGGCGCCCTGCACTTTCAAGAGTTGGTTTTAAAATTCCTCTCAAAGGGACAGGACCTATTCCTTCAACCTATATATCTGAATCGGTCCGTCCTTATATGTGCCGTCGAATCTTGCTGACTTGATCTAGGCGTGAGTATGTTCTTAAAACGTCTTACAAGGCTAGTTGCAAATACATGTGGTTCTAAAAATACTAGGTGTAAGCAACTCTGTTGTCGCTGTATGCACCAGGCTGATGCTACTCTCAGGTATAATCATGGATCAGATATACATATGGGTGGGTATGGCTTATGTCATTGCGGTTCATGGTCCGTGTTCCCCTGTTACCTCAACGAGCGAGTTGACCTGTGGATGTAGTGATCATGATCCTTCGTGTCTCAGTCTTGTTCAGTGAACAAAGAAGAGCGCAAAAAATCCTATCCTCTCTATACTTCTTGATTGTGGCCCTTAATCTCGTTATTCTCTTCTTGATGATTGGCCCTAACAGCGGCATCACCTGTGCGTATCTTGAACACATTCGACGACACTATGTGACCTTATTATGCAATCAGTTGTGAGCGTTAGCCTCATTCCGGGTATAAACATTTGCATACTTCAGTACGGCCGCAGCCCAAACATCGTCTTGTATGCTAGCATCCCATCGGGACTATTCGATATTTTGCTGCTGGCCCTGGTATTCTATCACTACATTGTGGATGTCGTCAAGACAAGGAGGACGATAGGAAGACAATGGATCAGCAAATACATGATGCTGCTTATACAACACAATACGCTTTACTTTTTACTGTATGACCCCTTTAGCATCACCGTACCCGACACTGACGCCCGCTCCCAGGAACGTGCTCTGCAAGGGATTGGCAATAGGGATGGCGTTGTCACCTTCAGTGCGTAACTCTCGGCTACCTTGAAAAACGCTAACGTCTGTACCAATAGATTTGGTTTCATATTTTCGGGGCTCTTTACAGTGGTACTGTTCAGTTTGTGATTTATACCCGCCTTGTGCTCGCTTTCAAGGGCTATGGGTCCTCAAAGAGTGGATTGCACGTTAATAGCACAGAGGTTCTGGGAGCGAGGACGTTAAATGTGACGTGATGTGAGAGGTGACTCAAGAGGGATCAAATATTCGAGGGCAAATAGTTTGCAGTGGGTGAGCCCTTTGTACATTGACCTATGTCAACATGTCTCGCTTTATATGATCGATCTTCTGTGCAAAATAAAATAACAGATACTAAACGATTTTGATCTCATTAACAGTCAGATTCAATGGAGCTCAGTACTTATGACTCTTTAATTGTCAATTTCAACATCACCACGGTGGAATGCCCCTGCGACGAATCGAAAATGAATGATCCAGAGTTTAAGACAAGGTCGGGTGGAGGTACGGGGCGATCTGGGCATTTTGGGAGTCCGGTCTGTAACCCAGGATGTAAGTCGCTTTCAAGGATTATTGGTCCTCAAAGGTGGATTGCTTGGCAGTGGAGGAACCAATCGCCATTACCCCGGATTTTCAGAGTGTTGTAACCTGAACCGATAGTAGATACGACTCGTACGATGGTACGAGATACCAGGAGTGAGTGCTTGGGCCATCGAGCTCTTCCGCACATTTCATACCTCATCTCAACATAATATTCCTGACCCTTACCCGAAAGATTTTGTATCAATGAAAATGCTCACGCTACGGGCTAGTCGGTGGGCCTGCGGCACATGACTGGCATCGGGATCCGAAAGTATCACCACACTTTTCGACTCGAGGGCGGACTGGGGACTGATGTCGATGACCAACAGAATAAGGCAGACCGTATTGAGATGTCACTATACTAGTAGACCGAGCCCAGCAGGATTCAACTTGTCTGCCACCCGAGCAGATTATAGAATTGTACCAATCTTCATTTGATCTTCACTGTTGGTTTCCAGTTTTCCAACCCCGACACTGCGCACCTAGACACCTCACATGCACAAGCGTTTGCGACACCCTCAATGATGCTTCCAGCACGAGGCAGGGTCACATTCCCTTTGGACAGTTTTGGATCCGATCCGTGGCCTAGGAAGTGCTTGTTACTAAAGCACATGTGGAAACTAAATTAGGTACGACAGCGCTCGGTGCCCGCTGCTTACTCGTTTGCACAGGCAGAATCACTGCGCCTGACAGACTGGATACCGGGGGCGCTCTGAGGACTAGGCATGTCGGTCGATGCCAGTCTGTGTGGTTCGCTCCCCCACTGACAGGTAGTTATTGAGTGTACTACAGCCAGAAAAAATCCTAGTTGCACTACATGCGGCACGGAATCGGGACTCAGTAGTCTCGCAGGTTGAGCTGACATAATTGTACATTGCTTTCGTGGTTTGTTTTCACCCCGACGCTAGGCTGGCATTCACCTACTTAGAACGACCCACGAATATCAGTGATTCGACACAGCATGGCTCCGATCCACGGAAACAAAGTTGGGTTTAACGGCAAATGGCGTACGCTGCTTACTCGTTTGCGCAGGCATCACTACGCCCGACAAATTGGATGCTAGGTTCTGGAGACTGGGTCCGTTGGCCGGTGTCACTTTACGCCAGGTGGCTCCTCCGCTTGCGGGCAGTCGTTGAGCGTATCACACAGCCGTGGTGGGCATGCCTACTTTTCCTTTGCAGTAGTGCACCGCTTCTCATGCTGCTGGACGAGCTGCGATGCAGGACGCTCGGCATCACTACTCTGGTCCCACAAGGCGTATGAGAGACAAATGCTACAAATGCTTACTCCTCCTGACATTACATCTAAGCCTTATCCCACCCTGCTGGTGACATGGTATGTATCTAAGCCTCTATAACTTCGATGACCTTCGCTTCTCAGGGCTCCACAATATTGTTTGGAGGTCACAGAAGAAGGCTTGGTGTCAAGATTCGGAGATATAACTATGTCCGAACACGATGTCTGTGCTCAATCTAGGCGCCTTTCTCTCACACCAAAAGCAGCCAAAGGCACTGCGTCTTTACATCGGTTCCGAATACCAACTTCTGTCACATGATATGCATGGATTTAGGTGACCGTCACCATTTTGGTCGCCCTGCTCTTGATCGATGAATACACCATTGTCATCCCGGATCACGAGTTCCTATGTTACCGGAATGAAAAACCTCTGCAGATGGCAAGCTTAAGTGATCTGTAGCCTTGAAATCTCTCCATCCTCGAGTTTTTTCTTATTCATGTTCTCGCTGTCTTCCTCTGAACGAGCGTCAGTGCCATAGACTTCCTTTGAAGCAAAGCTTGTCTGGTGCGCAAGCATTGCCCGCTACATTTTACTGCCGAGTGGCGTACTCCAGAAGTGGAATAACCATTCTGCATGGCTTCCACGCTTTCCCTTTTCTGACACAGGAGTGACCGAGTTTAGAAGACTCTGGGAATGGCATCGTGCCTGTCTTATAGCGCAAGATTGTTCGTTGATAAGGATAGTTGCCCACTCCCCTTTCTCCCGAGTACCTGCATGGCTTCTCTAGTTAGTGAGCTCGAGAGCTATCAATCGCTTGCTTACGTTTCTGGTGAGTGTGATTCATATGACATAGTCTCCTTTCAGGTTTCATACATACCGTCTATGCAGCTGCCTGTATGACAGCAGTTTGTTATGATTACGGTGCGCTTGTTGCGTCCTGTGTTGAGCGGGCACTGATCCTCATTTCAGTTATCACCTTTTCGACTGAGGTATGTTTTGGGTGCTTTCATTTCTATTTCATACCTAACATGTACTTAGGTCGAACTTATATGGGTAAAGTACACCATTTTCTGGAAGGATTTGCATCGATTCCCCTCAGATGCGGCCTTGGTCCACCATGTCCACACTCTTTGTAATGGTAACGTGAACGAGTCATTTGAATATGCAGTGCAATGATAACGATCGCGTTAGGCACGATATATTGCGCTCTTCGTCACGTTGTATGTCACCATCTTTCCCTGAGTCTCTCTAACTGCCCACCCAAATGCGTAGCATCGGGAGATTAGGTAGGGCACCCTGCATTTCGAAGAGTTGATTATGAAATATCTCTCATAGGGATGTCATTTATCCCTTTCTACATATCTGAATCGGTGTGTCCCTTGTGCGTTTTTGCTGAATCTTGCTGACCTGATCTAGGCGTGAGTATTTAAACATTTAAAAAGCAAGTTATAAATACATTTGGTGCGGAAAATACTAGGTGTGAGTAAATCTACTATTGCTGTAGGCACCAAGCCAATGCTGCCTCTCAGGTACAGTCATGTCTCAGATATACCTATGGGCGGATATGGTTTATGTCATAGTGATTCATGGTCTGTGTCCCTCTGTTACTTCAGCGAGTGTGGGCTTGACCCTATGGATGTAGTGATCATGATTCTTCGTGTCTCGGTCATGTTCAATGAACCAAGAAGGGTGCAAAATATCCTATTCTCTCTATACTTCTTGATCGCGGCCCTTAACCTTGTTATCTTCTTCTTGATGGTTGGCCCTAATAGCGGTATCATCTGTGCGTATCCTGAACGCATTCTATGACTCTAAGTGACCACACCACGCGATTAGTTGCAAGCGGTAGCCTCATCCCGGGTATAAACATTTGCGTATCACAGTATGGCCGCAACCAAAACATCCCCTTGTATGCCAGTATCCCATCGGGACTATTCGATATTCTGCTGCTGGCTCTGGTACTCTATCGCTTCGTCGTGCATGCTACCGTGACAAAGAAGACGATGGGAGGATCAAGAATCAACAAATACATGATACTGGTCACGCAGAACAATGTGATCTACTTTTTATTGTACGAGCGCCTCAGGATTACTGCGCCCAACGCTCACACTCGCCCCAGGATCCTGCTTTGCAAAGCACTATCGATAGGGATGACGCAGTCGACTTCAGTATGTAACTCTCGGCTATCTTGAAAGATGCTTACGTCTGTATAAATAGATTTGGCTTCAGATTATTGGAACTCTTTATAGTGGTACTGTTCAGTTCGTGATTTATACCCGCCTTGTGCTTGCTTTCAGGAGCCATTGGCCTCCACAGAGTGTGTTGTATGTCGACAGCGGAGAAGCTGGGGGTCTCCTACCTCACTTTGGCCCCTCTGGATCATCGGGTAGTGGTGCAACTGATGGCTTGAAAAAGGAATGGACTACGTTAAGTAGTCAGCTGATCACTCGTCTCCTGCCGCAGTGGGGGAAGGCGTATGGATATGGGCTCGTTGGAGAGCCTACATTGTAGAGGGATCAAAGAGTTGAGGTACTGAATAATGGCCAGCGGTGGGTGGGCTTTTTGTATGTTCACTTGTATTTCAACATGTATTTGTGCTCCTTTCCGACAGGATTCTGTTTGTAGTGTCAGTGAATAGGCTGCCAGTCTATGACCATGGTGTCATGAAAGTTCATGGCACGTCGCTGATCCTTGCCATTCACACTCGCATTCCGTCCGATCCTATAGACGTGCCATGACCGAACGTGCGCAACGCAACTTCCCCCCTTACCTGGCGTTGAAATGTATGCATGAGCCGCTGCGTAGCCACACAAGAATATGAAAGAGCAGCAAACATGACTACGATGATTCGGGTCGGCAACACATGTGAAAACGCAGCAAACACCTGCTCGGATTGCCATTCATTGAGACAACGACAGCATTCCGGGCGACGCCGCCGCACATATGTACTGATTCCACGATGCTCGGAAAAGAAGAATCCTTGAAAAGACATGGAGTGACTCGGAGCGACTCCGTCTAAAATTATCTGTGAGTATCATTTTCAAATTTACATAACTTAACACCCACTCAAAGACACATTCCATAGGTACTGATACCTACATGTGTACGCACCGACGACCAAATTACATCACAAAGTCACGGTATGCATTGAATTGGATGACGGGCCATGTCCTTGATAAGCATGGGTATACTTATTGTCCCAGCAAACAGCGGGTGTGGTTCTTGCAGCATTTTTCATCTTCGAGTTCTTACTCATTCATGTTTGCAGTGTCCGTGGTCTTCATCTGAATAGAATGTAGACTGTTCATTAAAGCTCATTTGAGACATGACGAGATAAGTTATTGACGATGTCTTTTGATCAAATTGGCACTTTCCTGGGAGTCAGGGATTGGCAACTCCGATATTCATCAAGGCTCGGTCATTCCTGCCAGACAATGATACACACGAAACAGCGGAACATATAGAGCCCACAAACCCTGGAACGTATTCCCATGTCATGTGTCACGCAGCTGTGGGTATATGAGATCAGTACCGGTTCTGTAAATTGACCGTAGGCACGGGCCCCGCAAGTTAGACAACTTGACAAGTGCACAGACATTTGCCACCGAGTGACGCACGGCTGTCCCCAAGAAATGGAACAAGCATTGTACGTGATTGTATTTTCTTCACCGCTTAGACTTGGTTCTGATCCTGCCATTCTCCTTATAACACAGGATGGTTTAGCTATGAGGACAGCCGATTGACCCTATCTCTCCCGAGTGCGTACATGTCTTCTGAAGTCAATGAGCTCCAGTCTATTCAATTGCTTAGATATGTTAATGGTGAGTATGGACCATGTGCTATGGGTATGCCCGCCTCAGCATTACTGTGTCAACGCTCACACTTGCCCCCAGGTACATTGTTGACAAAGCACTAGCGACCGGAATGATGCTTTCATCTTCAGCGCGTTAGTCTCGCCAGTTTGGAAAGCTGCTAATGTCCGCCCGTGTAGAATATGTTCGTCACTGTTGCGATGCTATTTCAACAGACATGTCCATTTGTGATCTTTCCTCGCCTTGTTCTTGATTTCAGGGGCTATCAGTCTCCGAACAGCCTGGCTCGCATGTCGAGAGTGGAGGAATTGGTCTCTGACATCCAGTTCGGGCAGCGCAACCATGGCGCGACATACGGAGTCGTTGAACTGCCGGAAGTGAGATCCCCCCAGATGTGATATGGGAAGAGTCAAGGGTCAGTAGCTTGCAGTCGGCCAAGCCAACAATGCTGTCCTGTCCATGACATGAGATAGATCTTCTGCACGAGATATCATAGTAATTGGCATACCCATATAAAATGAAATATCCAGTCAAATCTACTTAGGCTAGCGGCGATAGCGTTCCCCGACTCCTCTGGAGGAGGGTTCTCTCGGACGCAAACGGCCAGGCACCCTGCAAACGCAACCGCGCGAATATTTAGCTAAATCGGTTGAGAAGTTATTCCTCGACTCCTACGATAGTTGTAT
>JBBPMY010000969.1:0-10316 GCA_038090615.1 Phylloporus gajari
GTGCAGGGAATGAAAGGCGTGGTTTGTTTGGTTCTAAAGCTTTTGCCAAACAACGAGGGCCCCTGATTCTCACATCATGACCATCTCGTATCTTGAACCTTGACTGTGCATAGCCTAAGCAAATGCTGCGTGGTTGGCTGATATACCTGCATCGCCAGTCACAACCTCGGGTCCTACGTCATAACCGCCTGGGTTTCGCTTGCTTACCGGTGAGTGGAAAGTCAGAGGGAAGAGTCAAATCACGTTCACTGATTTCGATGCGTCGAGGTGCTTAGGGTATGCTACTATATGTGCAATAAAAAAGCTCAGCGAGTTCATCTTGGGAATCTCGTACGGGCGGCAGCCTCAAAGAGGAGCCGTGGAAGCGAAGCACGTTTTCAAGCCAACAATGCAACGCTCCAGTAGGTTGCTGCGTGTTTGCCCTCGAGCAAAATCTCAGGGACTTCACAGCAAACGGGGCACTGCTGGGGCTCCACAGGCGCCCATGACGAAGGTGCTTCCGACATGCGCTGAGCGTCAGGTTGGCCGCACTGCCTCTTCTTCTCTATAACAATCTTTCCGTCCAGCCTATTCACCTACACGCCTCACCCTCCATCATGCTAATTCTCAGTCCCGACTCGCATTGCGACATATGTACTCAAAATTACTCGGATGAGAATATGCCACACGCCCTCGGATGTGGCCACATCTTTTGTCGATCGTAAGTCTTCAAACGAACAAGAAAGAAGCGCTAAGAACATGATTCCAGGTGTCTCGGGCGTGTGCGACCCCAGAAATGTCCCGTCTGTCGCTGCAGCTTCAACATCTCGGATATCCACAAACTTCACTTGGGTAATACAAGTTCGGCGACACACGTACCGCAAGTCGATGCTCAACCTCTACTCCTCAAGAGAGGGACCACAAACGCTGGTCGTGTGAAACCCACCCTCGAGGAAACAGTGGACCAGGTGATTGACCTGTGTAAGGTTCATATTAGTCCCGAGATGCAGGAAAAACTGGTGTGGTCTGCGCCTTAAAGTACTGTTCGGACGACTGACTTATCATCTTTCAGCAAACCCCACTGGTGATTGGTCGTCACCTTTTGACAGACCTGATAGAAGAACGACGAATGTCACGCGGGCAGCCAGGTGAGTTGATTGGGTCCCAAGGAACCGAGGTCACCTGAAGTGGGGTCTTGTAGCAGCCGTGCAAGTGGGGGGTGCCTTGCGAGTATTGAATGACATTTTAACACGGTCCGTCTATGCCTTTCTTCTTAATATTGATCATGTGCTGATGTGTATCTGTAGCGAGGTGGGTCGCCATGGCATGGATGCTTGCAATGTCTAACCCCCGAACGATAGGTACAGCCGGTGATGCAGGAAAACATCAAGAATTGGGTGGATCGCTTCCAGGCCTCACGCAATACATAGACCGTCTTGAACGTAGCAAGCTTACCACTGGGCCGAACACACGAGGATGTTTTCTTTGTTCTGCGTCGACTCTTTTGTCTCGGGTACTACATATACCTCTTTATACCATATGGTTTGTTTTTGACTCGTCCCTTGTAGGACTTGTGTTCATTTTCAACTTGCGTTCGTGCCAGCGCGTCCCTATTTGGTTGTCTTGCCATAGTACATATAATCCTTTAGCCGTAGTCGCACGATTCGTAGTCTTTGTACTCGATGTTATAGTTGAGCTAGCACACAGCATAAGACAGAAACAGTCGGTCCCCCTTTCATTTTGATCACGAGTTGACCTGACAGCGAGGTAGGTCACCATGCTGTGGCTGCTTGTCTTACTAACCCACGAGCGATATGTGGAATCGGTGGGTCAGGAAACAAATCATTACATCAGGGATTGAATCGTCAATTTTTTCTCTTTGGCACCCTCATGGCATCAGTGGGTGTGTATGTGGCTTACCGTGCATTTTCTGCAATATCAAAGTCGGGTGGGAAATGACGAAGGTAGCCTGCCAGCAACGAGCAGCGGGTAGAGTACACTCTGCAAACAACTATCAGAGTGAGGATTGCACAAACATATTCGTACACGTTATCCTGCCGATTGTTCGAATAATCGTATCACGGGTGAACGGCTCCTTGCCTTCGCGGACTCATTGCAGTTAACAAGTGGAGGTGTGGACCCGTCGGTACGATTGGAGCGTATGGGGGTGTTTCTTTCTGATATGGGATCGTGCTATTTGGTGAGGATGGGGAGTCTAGCGTGGCGCATAGGACATTGAAATCGATACTTCCCTTCCGGACGTGGAGTTATACAAGCCACGTGTCTTTGTTTAGCATAAGCGCGCCACACCCATAGCAAACCGATACGAGCTACTCAGACCTGCCACCTCCATTTCCGGGAAAGTCCTCTTGTCGAGCGTTTGGTTCTTTCATGAAATGTCAAAACCTCCTTTACTATGTGCGACAGTACCTTTTGGAGGATTACTTGAGGTGAGACCTGAATGCACCTGGAAGCATCCCGAACAATCATCTTGACCGACGCCCCGCCGAGGCTGCGACAGATCTGCCGTCCATGGAAACAGCCAAGCTTTTACCTCTAATAACATTGTCGCTACTTATCTGCCGTCCCTCTCCCGTCACAGTGCTTCCACCACCGCCCACGACAAGATACTTGCTATTTACTGTGTATTTCCCTGGGTACCAGGGTCGATTTCAAGAAGCTTGGGGTGGTCTTCTCAAGCAATTAGTGGCACTAATGCTGTTTTATCTTGTGAGTCAACGCGTACTAATTATCATCAATATGGTCGTCGGCGATTTGATATCAACAGGCCACGCTTCGCATTTTGGTGTCACGGCGTCTAGGCTGCAGTTACTCTCCACCAAATTTGTTTCATCCTCGTTCCTGTAAGAGATTTAAGCCCGAGGCAATCTTCCATGAGATTAGCAAGGTGATCGAAACTGGTCTCTGCCATTGTCCTTGTCTGAGACTCTGATCAGGCCGATTTCGAGCTGGCTTGTATCCAAACCAGCCATTATCGCTTTCCAATCCCAATGATAAAATCTCTTATGTGTATACAAATAGACTGCTTATCTGACGCTTGTTCACTCGTATCACTAGAACGTCCGCGCACTATTCGATCACGTAGCTGAAGGATAGGCTACCCTCGATCTTCTCCTGGACAACTGCACCAAGCTGCTATTCCTACATCCAAGAAGCCAGACTTGTGAGGCCGCGGAGTCTATAATATGAGTGGTCGAGGATTATGTTAACCATGATTGATGCACAATATAGAGGACTGGCCATAATGCCTCTTCGTTTACTCGCTTAGTTGCATATTGGCAATGATTATTGGTGTGTATTGACAAGATAAAACTGTAATTTGGAAGGAATATCCCCCCGACCTAGAGTCTGGGGCCAAGGAAGAAGAAATGTACCGGCCCGCTTCGTGCTGTCAGCACACCACAGCTCGTGCGCACGGGTTTTTCAAAAGCTGGTATCTCGCCATAAACAACACACTCGATTTAATCCATTCACATCTCGCAAAACTCAAGCATTGCTACAACATCCTACATACACTGACACATACATACACGCCTTTTTTTGTTTTCTTCTTTTTCGGATCGCATTCTGGAGACAACATGTGCAAACTTTACTTCAAGGGCCAGTCGGGCGGCACATGGTGGAAGAAGTTCCTGTGTTTAAGTGGTATGACTGATCCTCCACAGGGAATCACGTCCTGTGTAAGGGGTTTGCTGGAGCACAATCTATCAACATAATGGATCGTGAGAGGGCTTCCATGGAATCAAAGCCTGTATTACCGGATCGCCATCATGACCACCCGTCAGGCGCCAGACATAGGGTCCATCCGTGGCCTTAATCCTTCACCATGGGAGAATGAATGTCATGTGGGTAAATAGGATTCAATTAAGAAACGTACTGGTACAAGCCGCCAGGGAAATGGGTCAGTGCCCACTTATTATATGGGGCGAACTCCCCAATGACCAAGGCACCCTGTCAGATCATTCCTAGTCAGCCTTGCGTACTGCACTTCTGACTGGGCGTACCTGGTGATCAGAGTGGACACTCGCATAGGTTCCAGTGAAAGCGTTCAGCAAGCCGTTGCTAAATGTCCACTACCGAACCAGAAGGGTGAAAATTGTGCTCTCTGCCCATACAAACTATTGGTTACCTTCTCGTTAATAGACCCATCTCCATGGAAGCCTATGACTGGTCCCGTCGGCTGAAACAGGGCAGCGACTTGGCTAGGGTATTCATCATTGTGAATCACGATATATGGCATTGTGAGTAGAGGATTATAGCACGTCAATCGATGGGAGAGTATCAGATGTGTTGATTCACATCCGCACAGATGAGCCTCCTATTTATGCGTTTGCAAAGACCGCCCTTAAGCCTATTCGGATCCTTGAATCGCGGCGGAGAAACCTCACCATGCCCGACACTGCCTGCCTTCCTGGAGTTGGCCACACCAAGATACGGGGCCCGAGAAACTCCTGACGGCTCGCTGACGGAATGATGCCGGTAAATGATCTATGAGGATTCCCTCGACGTAATTTGGCGGGGTCCACAACTCTTTATGTGATGGATGGTCATTGTTCGGCTCTTTTTTCCTAGATGCAGCATAGAACCGTACCATGAAAATGACTTCGAGTCGAGGTTCCCGCAACTCAAAGCAGTTCCTAGTATCATCAGAGAGACTAACCTGAGATTTCGAAATATGTTAGAGGAACTGCAAAGCAAAGGAGTCTAGAGGGCGCCTTTCGGTCGATTCAAGAACCGAACTGTGCCCGTCAGCAGACGTAAATCCTGTTGTTAGGGCTCATAACTGTCTTCCACAGGTGGTTAGACTGCCTCGTGGCAGAAATGGGATCAGAATAAGATCAATTGTCAACTTACGAGAGGCGTTTCTGGGCAGTTCATTTCTAACGCCGCCTATTACATACTTTGTCTCAACACTGGCTATTTTTGGATGCCTCCTAACTAGGAATCTTTTTGAAGCCGAAGTTTGATGGGCTCAACATGGGACCCTCGTTACCACTCAAATATTTCCAGACGATTAGTCGCTGGAAGCATCCAATGATTGCTAAAAAGGCGCGAACAAGGGGCTAGACCAATCTGAGGAATGTGGTGTGTGCCAGCTCTTTAACGCCATCCAAGTTTCTCAGGCACTTGCAACATTCCAAGTATACAGTTCCGAATAGCATCTGGTCAAGTTTCTACCTCCGATCCCTCACTTTAGTAAGGAATGCATTTGCCTTAGTGTGGAAATGGATACCCGGGGATTGGGGTAACCACAAATTTTCGGAGAGATCCGGGGTATTTTGGGGTGCAGTTGGCGCAGAGGTAGGGTTGTGGCAACAAAAAACCTTTTATAACCGCCATTATCTTATCGTTCAATGTAGTGCTGCCTCGTGCTTTTCCTTGATTGAACAAACACTCAATGATCCCGTTTCAGGATTCACAGCAACATGCGCTGAACGCGAGGTTGGCTGCTACTTGGTCTTCCCTTAACAGTCCTACCGCCCATCCACCTATACACACTTCCTGCACTTTATCATGCTCATTCTCGGTCCTGATTCGGCGTGCGACGTGTGTATGGAAGATTACACGGATGGGGATGGAGCGGGTATGCGGCTGCCGCATTCCATCGGCTGCGGCCACGTCTTTTGCCAACCGTGAGTTTTCAAAAACGAACGACCCGTACCACCATCTATGATTGCTGCAACAAAAGAGCTGAGAGGGTTCCAGATGTCTCGAGCAGGTGCAACCCCAGCAGTGTCCCCTTTGTCGCCGCCATTTTAATCGCTTGGATATCCGTAAACTACACTTGGATAGTGCGAGTCGAGGGACACTCGCATCCCGAATAGATACCGATATAATGAACGCTGGGAATGAGGACGCCACTCTCGAGGAAATGGAGCGGGTGGTCAACCAGTGCAGCATCCATCTTAATGCCCAGCCGCCAGGAAGACTGGTGTGGTACGAACTTTGGATCACTCTTCAGACGACTGACTGGTCATTTTTAGGGTTCCTCGCTCGTGGTTAGTCAACATCTCTTGTCAAACTTGTTGAAGGAAAGAAGATTGCGTGTGCAAACAGGCGAGTTGATCGGGCTCAAGAGAATCGAGATCGCCTGATGTGAGATATTGTGGTAGCAGGGGAAAACGAGGAACCTTTTCGAACATTGAGTGACAACCGGAAACGGTCAGTCCGCCTTTCTTTTGATCGCGAGTTGACCTGACATTTTTGTGATCCCTATCTGTAGCGAGGTAGGTCACCATGATGTGGTTGCTTGTCCTGACTAACCCACAAGGTGGAATCGATGTCTCAGGAAGACAAATCTGTACGTCAGAGATTGAATCGTCAATTTTTTCTCTTTGGTACCCTCGTGGCATTAGTAGGTGTGCATTTTCGAGTGCTGAATGACAACTGGAAACGGTCAGTCCACCCTTCTTTTGATCGCTAGCTGACCTGACATTTTTGTAATCATTATCTATAGCGAGGTAGGTCACTATGGCGTGGTTGCTTGTCTTGACTAACACACAAGCGATAGGTGGAATCGATAGTCCAGGAAAACATATTTTTACGTCAGAGACTGAATATCACGTATAGTGAGGTAGGTCACCATGGCGTAGTCGCTTGCCTTGACTAACCCACGAGCAATAGGTGGAATCGATGGTTCTGGAAAATAAATCTTTACATCAGGAATTGAATCGTCAATTTTTTCTCCTTGGTACCCTCGTGGCATCTGTGGGCGTTTATGTGGCTTACTGTGCATTTTTTGCAATATTAAAGTCGGGCGGGAAACGACGACGATAGCCTGCCAGACTCCTGATGAGTGGCATAGCAACGACGAGAGTGTAGAATATAATAGAGTACACTCTGCAAACAACCATCAGAGTGGGGTTTCACAAACATACTCGTACACGTTATCCTGCCAAATATTTGACGAATCACATCACGGGTGAATGGCTCCTTGTCCTCACGGACCCACCAAACGTAATCTGCAGTCAACAAGTGTGGAGGTGTAGACCCGTCGGCACGAGTGGAGCGTGTGAGGTGCTTCATTCTGATACGGGATCGTGCAGGTTGGTGAGGATGGGCCCTAGTGCTCGTGGCGCAGAGGACATTGGTTCCCAAGCCACGTGTGTTTGTTTGGCAACAGCTTTAGAACCAAATAAACAGCTCACCACGTGACTCCTGCCTCTCACTGTCTTCATGTTCTATTCCACCATGGTATTGTGACCCCGTCCCTTTCTAAGCGCCTGAGCAGACACGCTGAGAAGTGCTGAAACTCGAGCGCTCGCTTCGATAGAGAATTATGGAAGCAGTGTACCGGTTGGGTCTGGCCCTACGGTGGCATCCCTTCAGTAGTGGCAGGGGTCTCCGGCAATGGCCGGCGGCCTGGTCGTAGGTAGAGCGTGCTATCCACTACCGTGCCCAGGAGTCCGCCTCAGGCAGCCCGCCCTCCTGCCTGCTCCAGCAGATAAGTCAGGACCATTTTCAAGCCATCGACTATGCGACCAGGTAGCTTTCCGCTGGAAAAGTAGAAGAAACCAGAACCGGTACTTGGTAAGTTAAGAGTGTGTCTTATAGCACTCAGATATACACACATCGGACGTCCTGGAGAGATTCCTGCAGCCCAAATTGAAACCCAGCTGATAAGTACATGTCATCGCTTAGTACAGTCAAGTTGACAGACGCCCAGGCGTGCACTCCGCGGTGGAACTTCACAGCAAACGAGGCACTGCGGGGGACCTACATAGAACTCCTTAGGAAGGCGCTTCCCGCTCAACATGCGCTGAGCATTTGGGTGGTCACACTGCCTCTTCCTCTCCTCTATAACAATCTTCCCGTCCGCCCATTCTATACACACGCTGCCCGCGCTTTACTTTCAATCATGCTCCTTCTCAGCCCTGATTCGACATGCGACGTGTGTATGGAAAATTATATGGATGGGGGTGCAGGTATACCGCATTCCATCATTTGCGGCCACATCTTTTGTCACGAGTAAGAAAATACTGGATCACCATCCATCCTGATCTCTGCGAAAGAATCGCTAAGAAATTGGTCCCAGGTGTCTCGAGCGGGTGCAACCCCTGCAGTGTCCCATCTGTCGCCACAATTTCAAGCCCACGGATATCCGCAAACTACACCTGGGCGGTTCAAGTTCGGCAACGCTTACATCGCGAGCCGATACCAAAACTTGGTCCCTTTGGAGAGATATTGTCAACGCTGGGAGTGAGGGTGCCACCCTCGAAGAAATGGAGCGGGTGATTGACCAGTGCAAAGTCCATCTTAATACTCTGCCGCAGGGAAGACTGGTGTGGTATAGACCCTGAGGTGCTATTCAGGTTACTGACGAGTCAATTTTAGCGTCACCCGCTGGTAGTTAGCCGTTACCTCTTGTCAAACTTGATGAATGAAAGAAGGCTACGTTTGCAGACAGGCGAGTCGATCTGACCCAAGAGAATCTAGATCGTCTGATGTGATATTGTGCTAGTACGGAAAACCAAGGAAGCTCTTCAAGTACTGAATGACAACCGACGGAAACTGTAAGTCCACCTTTCTTTGACTATTGATCATAAGTTGCCCTGATAATTGTGATCCTTATCTGCATTGAGGTATGTAGTCATGGCATGGATACTTGCAGCTTTTAATCTGCGAGCGGTAGGACGGATCGGTGGCACGGGAAGGTATCAAGAATTTGATCGCTTTCCTTCGACAAGCGTACGTTTAGCTCTATCCTATGCTTTGTTCTGTAGCTGAGCTATGGTACAGCAATAGACCCCAATGAAATGACACAAGTTTGTTCGAACCCTTTTATTCACCTGTATCTCTGACAAACCCCGACAGACAAGTTTTCTTCTCATCTCATTATATGGTTCCGCTATTTCGTTATATGCTTTGTTTCCGGTTTGACGGCAGTTATGCTATCTATGTACATCGAGTCTCGACGTTCATCAATCATGCTCCAGGTCGATTGCACAGGATCGGCCCGATCAAGATAGTTCTGATCCTACAACGATCAGTCCAATATTGATTACGAGTTGACCTGACGTATTTGTGTATTATCTCCCGCGAAAATAGGTGAAATCGATGGCTTAGGAAAACAGATTTTACGTCAGGGGTTGAATCATCAGTTTTTTTAAAAAATCTTTGGTACCATCATCGCATCGATGAGTGTTTATGTAGCTTACTGCAATATCAAAGTCCGGCAGGAAGCGACCACGATAGCCCTCTGAGTACTGACGAGCGGCACAGTGACGAGAGTAGAATACAATTTGCAAACAACTATCTGAGTGGGGATTTCACAAATACAATCGTACACTTCAATCCGCCCATTGTTCGATGAATCATGCATCACGGGTAAACGGTTTCGGCACATTGCCCTCGCGGACCCATCCAACATAATCCGCAGTCAACAAAGCAGCCCTCAAGAAGAGAGATCCGTCCAGTAACTCTGCATCTTTCAACTCCGTGCCGCTAAAGTACCCTGCCGGACGCCTACCGTAGAGGGTATCGTAGTGGGCAAAGGCGCGTTGAATCTTGGGCAGGTGATCATTCGGATGGGTGATTGCCGACTGTAAGATGGGGAGGAATGGGTTCGGAGTTGAAGTCGTTTCGGTAGTCAATGGCGCCTTTGGCGCGGGGGTATTGGGGATAGACGGCTCGACCGAGGTAGTATTCACGAAATGCTTGATGTCCAAGACAAGTCGACCCCACATAACCCACAGTGTAAGCACTGTGAGGAGATAGCCACGCAAGAGAAGAGCTTGGGACCGCGGTGCCAGGTACGGAATGAACGAAGGAAGAAAGATGCTCGAGGTCACAAAGTGCATCCTACGCAATATTATACGGGTTAGATGACCCTATTCGCCATTGTACAGGAAGAGGTGACGTACATGAAGAAGTTGGCTTTGAAGTCGTTCGCTGACAGACCTCCAACACCATAGACCAACGAGCTCACCCAAACTGCTTCTTCTGTCTTGCGCTCGATTTCGCCCGGTTGGTTCAGGTCAATCGTCCATTTCGCAACGTGTTCCCGGACCACAGGCATTTTCTCAGCGAGTAACTCTGAGAAATTATTCACAAAGTCTGTGGATGTTCCGCTGTTCAGTCTCTCGTCTTTTATCATGGATGCTACTATGTCAAACGCATGCACTCCGCCAGTCTTGGACACAGGAGTACTCTTGACAGCTGAGGTGTCCAGCGATAAAGATGTAAGGGAATTCAAGATGGAGTCGACGCCATCAGTGAAGCCGGGGGCGAAAAACGAAGGTGGAATAGTACCCCTAATCCGGAGTGGGTGAACTGCTGTCAACGCAAGACCTTGGCACCATGATTTAGGATACTCG
>JBBPMY010000970.1:0-10310 GCA_038090615.1 Phylloporus gajari
ATGTGCCATTGCAACCAGACCAGTATGCGTCCTATGGACCTGGTGCTGGGCCGTCGGTGCGCCAGGTGCCTACGCAGGGTCAAGGAACGTCGTTTTACGCCGGGCAAAGAAACCCGTTTGCAGGGGAACAGGGCCAAGCCAAGGATGCGCGACGGATGAGCGGGATGGATATCTGGTCGAGGTGATTGTCTCTTTCCAACGTTGGCGATGATATCCGTGTTGTCAACACTTTTTTTTTTTGATGCATACATGTTGCATTTTGCTTTCTCTTCTTTTTCTTCCCCCAATGATACATTCCCCCTGATGCCTTAGTGTACTGATCGACTGATCATGTGTACGCCTGTGACCTGTGAGGAGAAAAGTACCTCGAATGACATGGTTGCAAAACATGATGGATTTCCGTTTTACGTAATGCTGGTCTGGGTGCTTTTGCGACGCCGATGAACGTGCCCAAAGCCAATTTTAACACTGAATGGCGCCATCCCGCATGGCGGTGTTCTCCCTCTCAAGTACTTTCATTTACTGTTTGTGGTGCCAACTCTGCTACTCGAGGAGACAGTAGAACGTCTCGTTTGAAAGCCTTGCTAACAAATAATTCTATCACCATCGCGGTAAGCCTCTATCACTGTCTTTTAACGATATCGAGACAAGGTGTTGACACCACAAGGTATATCTACGATGACTTTCTGAGAAACACGCGGTAAACACGTTCAACTTGGAGCTCTCGCCATGGCGACACAAAGGCACCCACGCGACACTCGCCTTTTCTAGTTGTCATTCACGACCGCGCCCGTGTGTCCTCGTGCACATCGCATGTGCAAGGTACGCCCAGAATCCGACTGGGCTCCACTGTTTTCCGAGTAGGGGCGTGCCATGGAGCTGCCACAGGGACGTAGTTCCGTGCCTGGGTGAGCGATTGTCTGCAACTGAACAGAGGCATCGACAGCCACTGAACGAATTTTCGCCGCTATCCAAAGATGCACCTCTCGCTCGTTCAAGTGGCATTGCTGTTTGTGGTGCCGCCTCGGGGAGCCACCGTCTCGTTCGGAAACCTTGCCGACAAATCGCTCGACAGTCGTGTGCTTTTTACTCTCTTTTGACGATGATACGTCCACATCCTCTGAGTGCGGCTCGTCTTATTCTCGCGAGAACATTTGTGCATGGGATGGTAAACGTATTATCACGGGAGAGGTACCTAAAGACTGCGAAAACATGGGTTGCTGTCGCCGAGTGGTGGAAGAGCGATCGTCTGCACAGGGGGCTGTGGATGATTTGCTTTTGTTATCCAAAGGCTCGACTCCGTCGGTAACCGCGGAACAGGAGAGATGGGGTAGAACTACGGTCTCAAGATCGTCGTCGTAAAGGTACAACAATGGCTGAGATCTATGAGCGCAGTCGCCAGTGTGCACGATGAGCGAGCCCGGAGAAGAGCCAATTGGGTCATGTATTCGGTCCGAGTTCACGTGCTGGGCCGGCATGGCGCAGCAAACGAGGACAAATCGATGACGTCGAATAGCTGATCCCCACAGCCACCGAACCACCCTCTAGACACCTTTCGATCCAGCTTCAGACTTTGGGTTTCAAGGCTCGCCGTCGTGCAGGGCTTCGGGATCTCTGACTACGACGTTGATCATGACCGCTACCGTCGACATATACCTGCCCATTAGTTCCAGCGCCGAATGGATTCACGCACTCTCCATCCCGCGTGAAGATATCCAAAGATTCACTTTTTGCCCACTCAAGTGGCTTCGCTTTGCTACATTCGCTGTTTGTGGTGCAAAGGGTCACCTCTCTGCGACTGAAGGAGGCGAGACGGTAGACTACGAGGGTGTCCAGTTTGCAAACCTTGCCGATAGATATTTCTATAATCCTCGTAAGTTTGTGCTCGCTCTATCACTAACTTCTCACGATTTATCGAGACAACGAGTACCATCTCGTTGACTACAAGGCAATTGACGGTAAACGCACGTCAGGTGCGGCCACTCCGCGACAAGCCAACTTCCATCACCAAGTTCGTGCACGCGACGGTGGTTGCGCTTTCACAGGGCGTGACGTTGGTGTTCAAGCGGCTCATATTATACCCAAGAGAAAGGGCAACAACGTATGTTTGTCTGGTTTCGGCGCCATGGGTGATGCTTACCTCTTCAGCAGTACATTTCCTTTGTTGTTCGTGATCGCTTTTGTTTGTATGACCAGATACCATTTTCTTCTGGAGAGGATGGCCGAGTTGATGTTGATGTTAACTGCGTCGAGAACGGAATTTTCCTAGAAACCGGACTTCACGATCTGTTTGACTTGGGTGAACTTGGATTCCTCAAGGGATGCCTAGAGTTGGACCTCTGAACTCGTTTCTAATGTTTTCAGACGCCCAACTTTGCGATGGATCCCAGGGATGTTCCGCGGGTCGGAGGGGGTCCCGTTCCAGATCAGCGGACGACATTACAATATATGCGACAACTTGAGGGACGCGGTCTTATTCCTCAATGGGACGTTCTAGTCAATTGGGGCGATGACGCTCCCCCCAACATCTTACTTGACTTCATGTACGGGGCTGCGATCCTGCGGTGGTGGAAGTCCGATCGTCTGCAACGCATGCTAGAGGAACGATATCAAGATTTCGATCGAGCTTTGAAATTAAAACTTTCTGTCTCCGAAGACAATACTGAAGAGGAGCCGGAGGGGTCGCAGGAGTCACAGCAGTCGAGTGATCCCGAGTGGAAAACTTCGGAGAGCGAAACAGATGGTGGTTTGATGGGAGCCATGGATGACATTCTTATCTTGTCAATGTTGCTAAAAGGCACTACGCCTCAAGCGATCGCCGCAGAGCAGGAGAGACAGCTCAAGGAGGAAGAACTACGATCTCAAGAACGTGGTCGCGAGAAGGTCCAGGAATGGCTGAAATTTGTGAGTGCAATGGCCTTTTTCCCGCCGGGTGAATGTATTGATTTCCGGTCCCGGTCGACAGTGACGACATATTAATAGTGCTACGAGAACTCAAGCACAGTTTCGTTGGCCACTTAGATATAGTTGTAAGCCAACTACTGTCACGCATATATCATGCATCGTAGTCATCATACGTCGTCGTAATAAAGCGTGGTCCTGTTCTTTTGTGCCCGTCGTTCTCAGCAAATGTTGAAAGCTGCAGTCAGAGTTTGAGCGGGGTCACAGTCATATAATTTTCGAACAGAAGATGCGACAAAAACATACCAACAGCGAAAATAAGGCGTACATAGAATTGCTTCATAAATGAGTCGCTATGGACTATACTGCTACAAGGTCTACAAAGTCTACTGCAGAGGAAAAGTGTGAGCACGATATCCACCAACGAGTACAAGATTGCAGCGCATACCAAATTGTTCCCTTTCATCGACTCTTGCCTCTTTGCATCATTCTTATCTGTCTCTTCCTCAGAACATGGACGTGTTCTGCAGCCTTGTGTGCAGCTTCGAGAATCCTGGTGACGCGCTGACAGGAATCCCAGGATCTACCCGAGCAAGACGTATGGATGATCTGAAGTAGAGTGACTCAATTAGACCAAGATATGCTTTGGAGAAAATGATCGTCATCACAAAGTTTGCGCACCAAAACTTGAAGTCTATTAGGTCTGCAGCAGCGTGTTGAGGTGGTGTGTCAGATGTTGGGAGAGATGGGCACATTGAACAAGAGTCAAAGAGTGAGATACGGCTGTTCATAGTTACTGACTAGACATCTCCGAGCGCGTCTTTCATGGCGAGTGTCAACGACGATGGCTGAACGTGCAGGTTGTTCCTTTCCTAGACTCGGACTTTCGCGCAGCCGTACCAGTGCTCGACTATGCGCTGGAGACACGAGTTCGCTCACCTGCAGTTCGAAGTCGCGGTAGCAAGGGAAAAGTGGGGGCCGAGAGTCGACGAGAAGAATGGTGTGAAACCAAAAAAGAGTAATGTGGATGCAGGACTGCACAAACATTGTTGGAACCATCACCAACGGGTAGCGTGATTGTAGTTTGGACTGACGAGGTAGCGGTAGTGTTCACCGTGGAGTCAGCAAGTCAAAGGGTGCCAGGGAGAGAAAGAGACGCGTCCATGCCCGTGTTCTCTTCGCATCCAACGCGCGTCATCGAAGACTGGATGGTGAGGTGGTTTGGGTTGGATGACGCGACTGTGTTTGGTGATGATAACGCAAAAGCACTGTTGACGAAAAAGGCGTTTGCATTGGAGAGGGTAAGAATAACAGCGTCAAGACTGGCAATGTTCTTGAGGGCCAGATACCGCATTTCATGGCCAGGTGCGGTCGGTGTGAATCAGGATGCGATCGCGGCGCGCAATGTACCGACGCCAGTGACGATATGGCACGATGCAGGAGTCCTAGCAAGTTATAGGATCTTCAGCTCAAGAGCAGGTTATATGGCACTGCATTCGGTCCAAGCTCACGTGCTGGACCGGCGTGGCAGCAATCAAACTCGTCTCGACGATACGTTGATGATCGAAAAACCGGGTTTGTCGACGACCAAAACAGTTCAACAGCTGATCCAGACAGCCATCCAAAGTACGCTTTCCCAACGTCGCGTGTGCAATTCTCACCCTTCCAGCTTTAGACTAAGCCGGGTTTCAAGACTCACCGCCCTACTGGGCTTCCACAGAGAGCAGGATCTCTTGCTGCGATGGCCGCTACCGTTAACATATACTTGTCCATTAAATCCGGTACCCAATGGATTCACGCCCTCTCCATCCCGCATGAAGATATCAAAAGACTCACCTCTCGCCCACTCAAGTGGCTTCGCTTTGCTACATTCACCGTCTGTGGTGCAAAGGGCCACCTCTCTGCGACAGAAGGAGGCGGGATAGTGGACTACGAGAGTGTCCAGTTCGCAGACCTTGCCGATAGATATTTTTATAACCCTCGTAAGTTTGTGCTTGCCGCTCTATCAGTAACCCCTCACGATTTGTCGAGACGACGAGTACCATCTCGTTGACTACAGAGCAATCGACGGTAAACGCACATCGGGTGCAGCCACTCCACGACAAATTAACTTCCGTCACCAAGTTCGTGCACGCGACGGTAGTTGTATTTTCACAGGGCGTGACGTTGGTGTTCAAGCGGCTCATATTATACCCAGGAGAAAGGGCAACAACGTATGTTCGGCTGGTTTCGGCACCCTGGGTTGTGCTTAACTCTTCAGTACATTTCTTTTGTTGTTCGTGATCGCTCTTGTTTGTATGACCAAATACCATTCTCTCCTGGAGAGGATGGTCGAGTTGACGTCAACATCGACTGCGTCGAGAACGGAATTCTCCTGGAAACTGGACTACACTATCTGCTTGCCAAGGGTAAACTTGGATTCCTCAAGGTATGCCTAGAGTCCCACCTTTGAATCCGTCTCTCATGTTTTCAGACGCCCAACTTTGCGATGAATCCCAGGGATGTTCCGCGCGTTGAAGAAGGTCCCGTTCCAGATCAGCGAACGACATTACAGTATATGCAACAACTTGAGGGACGTGGTCTTATTCCCCAATGGGACGTTTTAGTCGATTGGGGCGATGACGCTCCCCCCAACATCCTGCTTGACTTCATGTACGGGGCTGCGATCGTGCAGTGGTGGAAGTCTGATCGTCTGCAACGCATGCTAAAGGAACGATATGAAGATTTCTATCAAGGCTTAAAATCTGTCTCCGAAGATGACGCCAAAGAGGAGCCACAAGATGCGGATGAACTCGAGTGGACACCTTCGGAGAGCGAAACAGATGGTGGTTTGATGGCAGCCATGGATGACATGCTTCTCTTGTCAATGTTGCTCAAGGGCACTACGCCTCAAGCGATCGCCGCAGAGCAGGAGAGACAGCTCAAGGAGGAAGAATTACGATCTCAAGAACGTAGTCGCGAAAAGGTCCAAGAATGGCTGAAATCTGTGAGTGCAATAACCTGTTTCCTGCTGGGTGAATGTATTGATTTCCGGTCCCGGTCAACAGTGACGACATATTAATAGTGCAATGAGAACTCAAGCACGGTTTCGATTCCGTCGTTGTCCTCCTGTTCTTTAGTGCCCGCCGTTGCGGCCGCGGCCGGTTCACATCACAGTCCATAAGCTTCGGTGGGTAATTTGTAAGGTGTACACCCATCGATTGATCACTCGGCAGAAGAAGTGGTTGGCAAGGGAGATCCGATTGTTGATTTCAAACATCCTGGCGCTGGTGTCATTCGCTGTCCTCATGGTCTCGTGATGTGAGCACGAGTCAACTGTTTTTTGAACTCGAATATCGAGTATGGCTACTCTTGACATGAAGTCCTTCAACGACAAGCTCGGGGTCCTTGTGCTGACTTGTTTAGCGAGGTATAGTGCCAAAGCGAACCGTACGGTCTAGTCTCTATACACGGATGGTCATGACATCACGCTGTTTGCGTCGAGTGTGTTTCTGGAATTTAATTATGTGCACTCATGACAACAGCGTGTCCAACCACGACGTCGTACAATATTGTTCCAGAACTCTCAGTGATTGCTAGAATGTTGATTATGGATGTCTTCAGTCTCGTGCGCACTTCACACAGGTCGCCGAGTATGGAAGAATCTCAGGAGCGATAGCTGCTATTGAATGATTCGAAGGTTGAAGGAGGAGGATATCTTTCTTGATTGCCACACCGCTTGCGAGAAATAGCAAAAGGAGGTCCAAAGAGATGGACTATAAAGATGGATTGACACTAACCGCCCTAGAAAGAGCGGCCAGATCCGAAGTGACCAGACAGGGTTAGGGCGGAGCCCGAATGTTATCTGTTCGCAACTGTTCGGAGGGTCGAACGTTCGCAAAGGCCAATTCCGCGACTTTTGCTACTACAAGTACGTTCCAAAAAGGTCGACTGAGAATTGTGTACTAGGACGGCTAACATACCAATGCTCTATCCAGAATGTTTCATTCACTCACTGGAAGCAGCCTCTCCCAGTCTCTGGACCTGACGGTACCAGTTAAAATGGTATTAATTGGCCCCACCTAATTTACTGCACACTACGGCATGCTTGACACGCGGTCCTTGGCCCACTTCGTCGTGTTGCGCGGCACCCCGGCGTTTTCCTCGAACTTCTATCTTGTTTCATGTTTCATTGGCTGCGTTCTAAAGGTACTTGTTTTTCTCTTTGGGCATGGAAGCGTTGTAACAGCGTCCAGTCCTACAGTGGTGTTCAGTAGCATATGTTTTTCTCGATCGGCTTCTGCTGCAAGGTGAGCTTCATATCACTCCATCAAGGCTGAACAGCCCTCCCTCATGATCTACCTGTGATTCGCCCTCCGAATGGTCACACAGTGCGAATTGCGAGGTTGACTCTGCGTGCAGCGGACCTCCGGGCTCAATACGAGCGACTTGGGAAGATTGACGACCTCAATGAGGCCATCGTTTTCGAGCGGGAGGTGCTCTCACTTCGCCCACCCGGACACCCTGATCGTTCTATGTCTCTGAGCAATCTTGGAGTTCAACTCTCTTCGCGGTACAACATACTGGGGGGAATCAGTGATCTCGATGAGGCTATTGTTCTTGGCCGGGAAGCACTTTCACTTCGCCCGCCTGGACACCCTGGTCGTTCTATGTCTCTGAGCAATCTTGGAGCTCATCTCTATTTTCGGTACAACGTACTGGGGGGAATTGATGACATCCACGAGGCCATTGTTCTCGAGTGGGAAGCACTCTCACTTCGCCCACCCGGACACTCTGATCGTTCTTCGTCTCTGAGTAGTCTTGGAGTTTATCTCTATTTGCGATACAAGCTACTGGGTAGAATTGATGACCTCAACGAGGCCATCGTTCTCGACCGAGAATCTCTCTCACTTTGCCCACCTGAGGACCCTTATCGTTGTATGTCTCTGAGCAATCTTGGAGTTCATCTCTCTTCGCGGTACCACCTACTGGGGGGGATTGATGACCTCAACGAGGCTACGGTTCTCGAACAGGAAGCGCTCTCACTTCGCCCACCTGGACACCTTGATCGTTGTGTGTCTCTGAGCAATCTTGGAGTTCGTCTCTCTTTGCGGTACGAGCTACTGGGGGGAATTGATGACCTCAACGGGGCCATTGTTCTCGACCGGGAAGCCCTCTCACTTCTCCCACCTGGCCACCCTGATCGTTCCGCGTCTCTGAGCAATCTTGGAGCTCATCTCTATTCGCAGTACAAGGTACTGGGGGGAATTGATGACCTCAACGAGGCCATTGTTCTCGAGCAGGAAGCCCTCTCACTTCGGCCACCTGGACACCCTGGTCGTTCTGTATCTCTGAACAATCTTGGGTCTCATCTCTTTTCACGGTACAAGCTACTGGGGGGAGTTGATGACCTCAATGAGGCCATTGTTCTCGACCGGGAAGCGCTCGCACTTCGCCCACCCGGCCACGCTGATCGTTCTACGTCTCTCACCAATCTTGGGGCTCATCTCTCTTCGCGGTACGAGCTACTGGGGGAACTTGGCGATACCAATACAGCCATTGAAGTTAAACAAGAACTCTTCACCCTCTACACCGAACTGGAGCATGTATCCCAAACCCCTTCTTCACAGGACTTGTCTGCTGCCAAAGAGTGGATCAACGCAGCCGAGAATTTCGATCACCCCACGGCCATTCTTGCATACGAAACAGCCCTTCGATCACTTGTTCAACATTTAGCTGCTCTACCATCATTACCTCAGCACCTTGGTCATCTCAAGTCCCTTTCATCCTCGCTCGCTGTTGATGCATTTTCCGCTTGTCTTCGCGGCCAATCTCCAACCAAAGCGGTCGAGCTTCTTGAACAAGGTCGTAGTGTTTTCTGGGGCCAACTCACTCGTCTCCGTTCTCCACTCCACAGCGTCATTGCATCTGGTCCCGAAGGCAAGGTGCTGGCGGAGGAGTACACCCGCCTTACCTCGCTCGCTCGCAGTGCCCTAAATGTATCTGGTCCAGACCAACACGACCGAGTTTGCCGTTTGAACCTCGAGATAGAAAAGGTGGTATCTAAGATCCGCGAGTTGCCTGGTCTCTCTCGATTCCTTCTTCCCTCGCTATTTTCCGATCTCCAACGTGCTGCTAGAGATGGACCTGTCATCATCATAAATGCCAGCGAGTACGGTTGCGATGCACTTGTTATATTTTCCGACAAGGATCCCATCCACACTCCACTCCCGATTACGAAAGGAGACGCTCGAGATTTGTTAGAGCGGTTCCGTACCTTGACAGGGCCAAAGGGTGCAAAGAGGATGGAAGTGGAGGAAATTGAGAAACAGTTCGCGACTTTCTTGCGCGAACTGTGGGACAACCTTGTTTCCCATATCGTAAATGTCCTGCAGAAAACGTGTCCTCGTAATTCGCGGATCTGGTGGTGTCCTACCGCCGAGTTCTCTCTTTTGCCGCTCCATGCTGCCGCTCCATACAGGGGAGGTCAAAAGGGTGTTCCAGATCTCTATGTTTCGTCTTACACTACCACCCTGACGGCCCTCATTCGTGCGAGAAGGCCCAATTCATCAGACTCGACTGACGCGAAGAAACGGTTCATTGCCATCGGTCAAGCGGCACCCGAAGGCGGAACTGAACTTCCTTGTGTAGGCCCTGAACTGGACAGTGTCAGTAGGATCGTCGAAGGTCTCACAACGTTCACACGCATCGAGGGGGAGGACTCTTCTATTTCCCGTGTTGCCGACGAGCTGAACAAGAATGAGTGGGTACACTTTGCTTGCCACGGTGTTCCAAATCAGGAGAAGCCGTTTGAATCCGCTTTCGCTCTTCGCGACGGGTCATTTACCATCCAACATATCCTCCAGAGCGATCTGCAGACTTCCGAGTTCGCATATCTTTCTGCTTGTCATACGACCGTTGGAGATCGAGAGAGCCCAGACGAAGCGATTCATCTTGCATCTGCGATGCAATTTGCTGGATTTCGGTCTGTTATCGGGACGATGTGGGCAGTTGATGATTCTCAGACCGATAAGGTGATACCTATGTTTTACAAGTGGATGATCGACGACTCGGGTCGTCTGGATTATACCCGTGCACCACGGGCGTTGCGGAAGACGATGAGGGAGGCGGGTATTTCGATGGACCAGCGCATTCTTTATATACATCTTGGAGCCTAACCTTGTATTATGTTGTATCCGTTGTGAACAGAGTCACTGTTACTAAACGACCGGCGCCGTCGCCCTTTTCGTATTTCAATCTGCAACACTGGCTCTGTTCCCGAATCGCTGCCAATGGTAACAGGCAAAATGTTTCAGTTCGGGCATTCTCAGCAGTTTATGCTATGGTATAGTGCTCGTCTCTTTTCATTGCTCTTTGTGTCACGCATCAATTGTAGCGATAGATTACATTGCGATCTTCCATTGGAATTT
>JBBPMY010000971.1:0-10306 GCA_038090615.1 Phylloporus gajari
TGACTGTTGCTATGTGACATGCTGTGAATAGTGTGGCGAGCTGTGACAATTTGGTGAGGGTGCTGTAATATGCTGTAAGTGCTGTAATACTATGTCAGTTTGTGGCTAAATCAGTGATTTGCTGATGGACCAAGTCCGGAAGTTCTAACTTCTAAGAAGGTCAGCCCTATATATGCGCGTCCTCATACCTGTAACCAAGCCGTTACCAACAGAATAGTTACCAACAGAATAAAAGGTCTTATAAACGCAAGAAGCCTTTTTCCAGGCGTTGAAATTAAACTGGATACTCGTTACTTGTAGTATGTACTTGTCCAGACTACCATCAATTCAGACAACTTGTTGCCGTGCTCTGTCGTTAACAATACTCACCAACTACTCATCACTGTTGGAGATCAGTCTGTACTTATCGTAAATTTCCTTTTTCGGACACGCTGCGCGGCTACACGCACGCGACGTGCGCGCGTTGACCTCCAGTCTCGTACCACTACGACTGGAGTATTAAGCTACTTCTACAGTCGTCGTGCTCCAACAATCACACACTGACAACACTACTGATAACGGTAACTACTGATCACGCATACTGACTACGACACTCACCACTGATAACGGTACTTACTACTGATCACGGTACGACTGATCACGGTACTTACTACTAATCAGGGTACTTACTACTGATCACGGTACTTACTACTGATCACGGTGCTTAGTACTGATCACGGTACTTACTACTGATCAGGGTACTTACTACTGATCACGGTACTTACTACTGATCACGGTGCTTAGTACTGATCACGGTACTTACTACTAATCACGGTGCTTAGTACTAATCACGGTGCTTAGTACTGATCACGGTACTTACTACTGATCACGGTGCTTACTACTGATCACGGTGCTTACTACTGATCACGGTACTTACTACTGATCACGGTACTTACTACTGATCACGGTACCTACTACTGATCACGGTACTTACTACTGATCACGGTACTCACTACTGTTAACGGTAACTACTGATCACGCATACGTTTTCCCACTCTCGTCAATGCGGTGTGCCCATCCAACCCTTCGTCCTCCTCCTTCCTCGTCGTGACTCAAGATCGGGACGCAAAAGGTGCGTTATCATTTATCGTCCATTACTTGCATGTCCCTTTTTCTTTCTATTCCCACGAGCTATGCCTGTTACCCGAATCTTCATCAACGCCCGGGCGTCATGCACCAGGACAAGCAAGCGCTAACTAGCTGATCTAGCAGCCTACTCGCTAATTGACATCCTCAGTAAGGTAATGGTGACGCCTATTTCCGTTACTTTGCGAAGATCCTGCAAGAGGAGGGCAACAATGAGCTTTCGTTCAACCAATGCAAGATCGTACTCCCCTTGCCCACCTCACGCGTAGTAGACCGTCTTTGATCCCGATGATATACACCCAGGTCTGTTTTTCTCTCTCTCCTCTCTCCCTCCTCAGCAACGCCTCTCCTAGCACAAATTACAACTGTTTGACAGCCAAATACAAACGGTATGTCCTCCACTCTCCTGATCCATTATATTTTATCGCTTCTCTATGGGGTTAGCCGGCGAATACTAGGATCTGGCCACCTTTTCCTGGTCGGCAGAACAACCGTCTGGCGCAAAATAAAGCCACGGGCATGATGCCACCACCTTTGCCTGCCGACCGTCCCGAAAAGGGCAATCCAATGACGTCCAATCACTTGCTCACAAATTGTACACAAGCCTCGTCACGTCAAATCCCGCATCATCTCGAGCTTGATTCGTGGTTCAGCTCAACGCTCCGCCATCAACGCCCAGCTCACGATTCGCTTTCGACATACGACACGCTAGCCTCGCGCTCTCCTGCGCTCGCGATCTGACGAATATTCATATATCCATCTCTCGTCTCAGCAGTCTCACTATTTCGAGAACTTTGTTGTGTACAGCGACTTGACGATCATCCCCAACTCACGACCTACAACGGATACCATCCATGCGCCATCCCAACCCTCTTTAGCTACTCCCGCATCCAAACCAAAGATTCCTACCATCCGCTTGGTAGCTACTACTCCTCGCGACGCCAACTCAACGAATGACGCCAGTTTAGTTGCGCTGTGGATTATTTCCGGTGCTGTCGGCGAACCCTGCAGGTCCTAAACACGAATCTAAGTCTCTGGGGAAGAAAGAGGCAAGCATCCTGGGACTTGGTTTGCCCTCGACCATTCGTTTGCCTTCATCTCGTAGTGGTACGGCGGCGTCCTCAATCGCAGCCAACAACGCCAACAATCGTTTCTCCTTGGACTCTGCGAGCTTGTTGGGCGGTGGGATACTCGCGCGGGGACGATCTGGCTCAACTATATCTACCGCGTCCTCTCTTCGCCCCCTGTCGACCAAGTCTTGCAATTCTCGCGAGTCATCAGGTAGCTCAGGTGCGTCGTTGAGACGGGATGAGGCAGGGTTACAAACGGTAAAGGAAATCCGCTGAAAGGAGCGAGAGAGTGAGAATAAAGAGGAACGAAAGGTGAAGAAGAAGACCAAGAAATCGAGGAGTGGAAAGGATTCTACCCACAAATCATTGGACAGTCGAAGGAGGACCGCGTTAGAGGCGATATTCCATCGGAGCGTGAGAAAGTGGAACCGGCAACACTTGTCATTACAATTGATCAAACCACTGTTGATACTGAAGACCTGAATCCTCCGACGCAGACACCCGTAAAACGCGTGCGCCCTCGACCAGCATCGGACCAGCCTCTGGTGGATCGATCCAGACCACTTTACGAAGGGGATGACGGTAAGTCATAATTTGCTCATTCCACAACTGTGTCCCATCCCACCCCAGACAATGCAGCTCTTTCACTTTTGGACGCGGAGACCAATGACCTAGCTCAGTTGATCAATAGGCTTGACCTTGAGGCGACTCCGGGAAGTGTCGAGAAGACTCCGACAAACTGTTTGTTGGGTTCATCCACGAATTCGTCGCCTCGCAATCAATCGATGGCCGAGAGTCCAGTTAAGGTGTTGCATCGCAAGAACTCCTCGTTGACATCTCTGAGGCCTTACGCCCCATCTTCCTCAAAGACAGCCGACGTACAACTTGGTCAGAACATCGCACCGTGGTCCACGCTTAACGCAGGCATTTCTCCTGCCAAGTCGACTCCCAGCACCGTTAGGGTTGGCTTTCAAGACAACCCAGCGACCGTCAGAGCCCACAAGCGGATATTCATGCCTGCACCAGTGGCAGATCCTTCTCCTGTCTTCAAAGCACTTCGTCCGGCGAGCTCCCGTCTGCCCATCTCAAAGACAATAGTGAGCGCTTCCTCGGGAGTCTCCGTTTGCGATCGATGCCACTGACCGATCGCCATCCAATTTGACGTTTGGCTCAGCCCACTCTGTTGGAGATCAGCCTGTCTGTTAGTATAGAATAGATTAGTTGTCCTCACTGTGAATTTCCTTTTTCGGACACGCTGCGTGGCTATACGCACGCGACGTGCGCGCGTTGACTTCCAGTCTCGTACCACTACGACTGGAGGTATGTTCTCTATATTTATTAGTCAACGCTCTTTTCTGACCTGTAGATAGTACTAAGTTACTTCTACAGTCGTGCCCCAAGACACTCCAAGTTGGAGTCTCGAGGAAGTCTATCGTTCTCACCAGTGTTCAAGAAGGCGCAGAGTATAACTCGCAAGTGCTCTTCGTTAGCTCAACATGCAGGTCTTGACAGCAACAGCCTTCCTATCCTACCTGAGATTCGGGGCAGCCTTGGGCTCCGTGGCACCATGAGTGGTTCCGTAGGCAGCACCCCCAAGCAGGGCAACGACGGAAGTGATCTAGATTCTGATATTCCAGACGAACTGCAGGCCACCTTGTCAAATTCGGATCAAGGAGAGGATACTATATCATTCAAACGCAAGCCATCGATTCCTTCTCCGGGTTCACCACCAGAGCTACCACTACCAGTACTTGACAGCTCGTCTTTCAGGAGTTCCCTGGCCGAGATTCCCGTCTTCCGGGCCACTGTGATGGACGAGGATGAGCACCATGCTGATTTAGGGGAAACTGGGGCATCGTCAGAAGATGACACCAAGAAGTCATTTGACTTTACTGGCGAGTTGCGAAGGCTCACCGAGTCTGGTGCGTCCGATCGCCGGAGCTTCATTGAGCAGCTCGAGAACGCCTTCCGGACTCCCGCTAAAGTCGACCTCCATTACGACTTCGAGGATCTACCTCCCAAGCTTCCTACCCTTCAGGATGAGCTATCCAGATTGGGAGAACGTTCGTTCGATTCCGCAGTTGACTATGAATCTTGTGAACCACTCCCTCAAGGTTTTCCCGTCGATGTCGATACTGAGCCCTCGTCACCTGGATCGGACAGCTTTGCCACGAATGCATCGGTCGATGAACTACTGAATATTATTGTAACATCTACGGCTTCCCGACCATCCAATGGCGAGCTCAACCGCGATTTCAAGTTCGGTAGAAAGCATTGGTTACCGAACAAGCAAAAAGGTTCACCCCTTACGTTGTCCGACATCATTCCACCGCTAGAAGTCGCAAGGTCTCTCTCCATGGCCTCATTCAGTGGTGACGAAAGTGCGTTGATGAAGTCTATCCTTGCACAAGCCATCGGGATCAAGTCACCACCTAACCGCCCTCAACTGGAGTCCAAATCTACTTCTAAGCGTGACGCTTGTGGCCATACTTGTTCTGTCATGGGTCATCAGCGCAACAATTCTGCGTTGAGTTTCGAAGGCTTCTATTTGTTCGCGGAGATTCGACGAGGGTTTGAATTCAATGACAGTCGACCAGGATTTTATCCTCCAGCTGGGACAGTATCAGATCGGAAACACGATTCATTGTACAGCATCGCCTCTGTCTCATCGCATGGTAACGTTCTCCATAGCGGGTCAGCAGATCCCTTCGACTACGCCTCTGTCCTTCCTCTCCCAAGTCTACGAAAACGACCATCTTCTGATGACTTTTCGTTCACCACGTCGCCGGCTGTCGAGGACACATTCTCTTTCCTCCGTCGACAGCGATGCCTCAAGTCTCTACTTTCGCTCCTCGCTTATCCATCCTTGCAGCTGAAGTCATCGACGACCTAAATCTGGATTATCCGTCGGTCCACCAATCAGCCTTTTCAGCCGCAATTCTATTCATTATCGACTGGGGACTCGAACACGAGTATCAGCAGTATGGCTCGATCGTATACAAACCGTCGGCGATTCTCCGGGGCACGACACCGATCGAACTTTTCGGTCGAGTCGGTTCTCAGCGACTCCTTGGGAACAAACGTTGGACGACCGGGTCTAGGGGACAAGATGCTCGACTCCGTACTGGAACGCGGTACATCTCTGGCTTCCATTTCTGCCTCTCCTCCATCCAGCACCACTAGCAGTGTGCGTGACGAACCGATCTACTTAGAATATGAAAACCGCACATCGTTCGACTCGGCTATGGATAGTCAGTATGAGACCCACAAAACTGACTCGTTCGAGAAAACTGGTCGCAATTCCATATGTTTGTCGGATTCGACATTCTTTGAGCAAGACGCAGACAACGCCATCGCAAAACCTCCTCGCTATCGTCCCATTTCTAGCATAAGCACTCCAAGCGTCCATAGTCCACCAAAGGAAGATGACACCATGGTTAGTGTACGTTTTACTCGTTGCATTACTGGTGTTCTCGTCTGAGGTGCAAATAGATGTTAGGCGGTGGCCACGTACAACCGCCGATCCGTAACATCTATGATCGGTGGTTCTCCGTGTATTCAACCAGAACGACGCAGGAATCTTGTCGCCAACCCTCCGGAGACGGTCTTTAGCCGCATACAGAAAGCTCATCCGGAGAACGAGGAATCACCCAAGCTTACGCGTGTCATTGAATCAAAGCCTTCGATCGCCTCCACCATGAACTCGTCCACATTTGGCGACGAATGCATGATCCGTGCAAAACATGGTCTTCTTGAGCGCCAGGGTCTCGAGAATACTGCATTGACAGGAGAGAGCGAGGATCATTCCGGACTGTGTAAGTACCGTCCGCAATATAGTCAGCAAAATACTTATCCTCATCTGTAGTCCAAATGCCTGTTTTCACTCGGCCCACTCGTGTCAACCGCTCTCGTTCGAGCACGTGTACCTCGAGTTCTGGGACCGATACGCCTCCACTTACTCTTTCGGATGGCTATTCATTCTCGGAGGGATCCTTATCGAGCATAGATCTGTCGCACCTCAACAACCTGCTTTCGAACGCTACGCACTCATTATCCAACGCTACCTTTGACCGCGCCTTCCCTCACGCACGTGGTCATCGTCACCGTCGACGCATATCCCAAGCTCGCGCCTCGCGAACATCTATTTATGAGACAATTGAAGAACTTAACCCGTCACTGTCCACCGCGGGTTCTCCCGAGCACTCCATCTCAGGCTCTCCCTGTAAAACCGTCAACCTCGCTGAAGCTATGTCGAAACGATGGTTCCACCTTCGGTCTTCATTGTAGATTCGGAGACATCTTCTTTGGATTGTTTTTCGTTGTGGGACGATGAACAAGGGATCGCAGCACTCAGAAGGTATTACGCTCTTCGGGACGAAGCTGAGGATGCCATCACAGAGAGTAAGCGTGCATGGTCGGATACCCCGTTTTCGGTCTATTCGGTTCAATGTGAGTGCCTTGGAACATCTATGTTATTGTGCCAACATTGTGCTAGCCTTTGACTCTCCGCGCCACCCATCTGGAATGCGAGCGATATTGGGGCATTCGTTGCAAAAATATGGACCGCTTCCTTATGACCTTCGACCTCATCGCATTCGATCACGAGCCAATTGTCGGCCCTATCCTCGAACTGTTAAGACGTCATTCACGGCATCTCCCGCTGCAGAACACCTACGGGCAATGGTCGTGGCATCTCTCGCGGCGTCAATTGACAACCTCTCCCCTCGCCAGCAATCTCCCTTCTCGAACGCGGTGCGTTTGTATCAAGCTTGATTGGTTGCAGTGCCGCTAGTGTCTGCGAACAAGGATCATTTCATTCCTCCAGACAAGCCAGAACGTGTATTTGGGCTTCCATCTCGCCCTCAGGTTGCGTCAACTGTGCGACGTGTCGCGATGAAAGGGGCGAAGAAGAGCACCTGCCGAAACGGTGTTGAGAATAAGGAGGACAACACAACCGTCATTAACATCAGTACCAAGGCCTCAACCGTAGCAAATGTCTCGCATAGATCTATAATAACGTGAGTACTATCTTTCCCTGATAGACGAATGTCGTGTTGACCACCTGCGACAGGTCATCGGATGGCTTGCAGCTGAACCGACCCAGACCGAAAGGACGGCCCATCCGAGCATGAATGTGTAGACGACACGCCATTGTTCCTCTCCATGCTGCTATCTTTTTTTTGCTAAATTTTGCCATCCATGGACCGATTTCTCTCCTCTTCCATGCTGTATCTCTTCAAGTCAAATGTGAAGGTTATTAAGAATGTATTCGCTATATCATTGGGTAGTGCCTGTACTTGTTGGTCACATTCATCTTCGCAACGACATATACCCTAGCTCGTTCAGAGGCATGGACTAGAGCACCTTTTATGGCTCAGACAAGCGATACGGGGCCGCTGATGAGTACAAAGTCAGCCTACTTCATCGCCATCTGGACTGGCGCTACTCTAAGTACCACTTCCCAGAGTGTTATGCTAAGGAGACAGTCCAAGAAATGCCAGCCTTTCGTTGAGCGACAGACGCTACTCGCAGCAAGTCACTTAAAACTGTAGGTGTCCAACGAACAAACCAACCATCCGCCGTCGATATCAGTCGGAAAGATCCAAAACATTTGATTACGTTCATCTACGTTCCAATAGTATACTGTGCATAACAGCAACTGGTATAAACGACAACTAGTTCCCAGGCTTGTGATTTGTCCAAATTGCACTGCAAGTTCATTCTTAGGCATGCAGGTGAGAAGAATTTTGCTTCGTCCCCAAGTGTCTCATACTCCAACTCCCCATCACCCTCATCCCACAGCAAAATTGGCTACCCTATGTCATCTGTTGCCACCATCGGCTACTCCCCTTCACAGAATTACCGAACTTATAGCGGCAGCTCACCAAAGATCTCCCGTACTGAGGGTGAGGTGGCACGGCAACCCGTCTCAAAAGACAAGGGTGCAATCCCTGCTGCCATTACGTCTGTCGCTGTTGAAGCAACAGCTGACGCAGATCCAGTCAGCCACCTGGCAAGTGTGCTTGATGCAGTATCCCTCCGGGAACTTAGTAAGTACTGATTCCATATGTCGATGTTTTACTTATAGGTCATAACATCAGAATTACACGATGGTGTAATGGACATCGTTTCTCAACTTTACAACGGGTACAAAGAGGGTCTCGAACACTTGGTAAGTGATATGGCGAAATCACACCCAAGCACCATAGTTTACTTTACGTTAGAAACTACAGGTTTCGTTCGAACAATACGATCCCATCAAGCAGATGTTTTCCCAATTGTCAAGGGTATTTGGAAAACCACGGTAATTGTATTGCTATACTTCTATCCCTGAATATTACTGAACTCGGCTAGATTCTCTTACTTCGGCAGCATCGACTCTTTTATTGCCAAATGGCCAACCAGCGCTCATGAGTCTGCGATACGGAGTGTAGATGAGATCTTAATGCGCGAGGCCGTACTTTTACCATTTCCACGAGAGCTTGTCATAGCTCAGATCCACCATAACAAATGGATGGAGACCGATGATAGCACCATTATTCCAGATGTCGCCCTCGAGTTTTCAAGCGATGGCTCGTCCACCCCCATTTATCCAGTCATCTGTCAGATTGCATTCTCACAGACCTTTGAAAGCGCTCAGAAGGAGCTCAGAACCATAGCTGGCGCATTTCCCTCAGTATGTATGGCGATTTTGATCAAGATCCAGGAATATCCTCCCTATAAAAGCCCAACGCCTAACAGTGACGCATGGAAGACTCTGTCCCGGGCTACACGGCCTCTTGATTTTACGGCTTTCATTAATAGTGACTCTGCATCCGATACGCACATTGCGGCGGCATCTCCATCCAAAAATTGCCGTCCATTTCAGCCGATCACAGTCAGCGGGCACACCTGGTGCTCGGTCAAAGAAGTCACGTATCATGTGTGGATCAAGAGTCCCGGTTCTGATTACTTGGATGTTGATGTCAAGCTTGGAGACTACTATGCATCGTGTGTTAGGTGTCTTGACAATATAGTTTGACTGTATACTGACATGCTCTAGACTACCCCAGGAAATGAAGGCTGGGACCGTGTTGAGGTCCTGCTGCTTCAGGGCCTAAGTGATGTGAAAAGCTCGCTGATTTCGTTCTGTGAAGCTCTCATTGCTGAAGCAGCAAACAACTCTGTTGACCTCACTCCGTTGCGTTCACACAAAACACAAACTCACATCTCGCTGGACTCTTTCAATCGCGATATTTTGAAGGGTATAAAGGCAACGAGTCACGAGCGATACACTACTTGGTATTCTAAGTCGTTCCGTGGCGTAAAGCGTGCCCCCCTAGAGCAAGGCAAAGGGCCAGGAGAAGGTCCAAAGAGGTCTCGGAAGGCTTGAGTACATGATATTTCTTCGTGCATTGCCTGCTTTTCTTTCACCTTAGAGAGTTACATCTGCTTTCCAAGTGCCCACCACTCGTACATAGCACACCCCACATAGAGTACCACAAACAACACAATATATATGCCGCAATATTTGGTAGGAGAACACATTTGAATTGATGGGGGACACAGGGCTAAACACGTACCTGAGCATTGAATGGCTCCACCTTAACGGCTGCATGGCCTTCTGTGATAAATATGGCCGTTGCGAGCACGAAGGCACCAATAGGGAGCAGGGGAACAAGGGCTGGATGTGAAGGAGACCAGACAGCACCCCATTCGTCTTTGCTGACAGACCTGCTTCACTCTTAATAGGGCGTATCAAGGGAGTAAAAGGAAAAGAAGAGCATCCATCAGGAAAAAAAATGAGGCTTTGATAAGACTATATATAACATTGTCTATGATACCAACATTAACTTTTTTTATCACTATGATTAAAACCTTGATCTGTAAATGTAGTTGCTGGAAGGGATAGTATGCATATGATAAGACCATCATACTGTTATATGTAGAAAGTATATAATATCAATGGTAAAATGAAGACTATCAGATGAAAGCTGATATCTGCCACACAGGTGAAACATTGACCTAACCCATCCATCCATGACCCTGATCTAGGTTAATGAAATATCTGTATCTCTTTCATAACATCAAAGCCCCCTTCAGTTAATGAGAATCAGCAATATCGACTATTC
>JBBPMY010000972.1:0-10295 GCA_038090615.1 Phylloporus gajari
TGGTTCGCTGACGTTAAGGATACAAGAAGCGCAGCATTAGGGTCGAATACTGAATTGTGAAGTCGAACAGCCTGCGGGGCCCATCAGTGGAACAAGACGTTGGCAAGGTACGCGGTTGTTTGCCGATCGGTATCAGACCACTACACGGTTCCACTGATGCTACGTTTCCGAGAAGTGAGACAGATCATGACGAGAGTTGCTCATCTTTTATTCTAGAGAGTCGTGACAGTGTGCGCACCTATACTCCAATCCCCTCATCCATCGTCTTTGAATTGAAGGGAGCGTCCTCTATTGTATGTCGATGATCTTGAACAGTTTGTGTCTCTCGACCTTTGCTGAGCGTGTATATAATAGGATGTGGGCGTGGGATTTGTGACGACATCATGATTGATGCCAGCGAAGTCGATCCATAATTGACCATCCCTTTGACGCTTCCCACCCCACTACGCGCCAAATGCTATGACACCCTGGATCACTGGGCCCACAAGCCTACTCAGACTGCAGCACGTTTGTTCATGCTGCTATCTTGACCCAACAATGATAATACTCAAGCACATCTCGATAGTACTTACGGACAGACTGTCTGATTTTGACCGCGCTGGTGGTTCTAAGGTGCTAGAATCTTCAAGACGCGACCGTTACAAATATAACTTGCTTTCCCCAGTCTATTCTACCCAAGTACACGGAACTTGCTTCAATGAACTGTCTATTTGATCTGTTCACGAATTCCTGGGTCACAACAGGTGCGTCACATATAGGTGTTCAACCTCGACCTCGACCAACATCCGAACCTCGTTCCACAGGATTCTGACCTACATCACTGTCGCGTGTCCCGATCATCCCTGCCCATGCAAATAGATGGCGCACAACGCCTCGAAGTTTGCCGTGTGACTTCCTCCCCGAATGCTTCTTCAGCAACGACGACATACACGAGCCTGACAATATGCAGCATGTTAGGGTTCGGGCGACGTGCGTATGGGGGCCCCCTGCTTTGAGGGCTTGTACCTGTTAATGGGTACTGGACATGTTGTGCTACCCGACTCCAAGGTGTGGGACGAGCACGGACTGAAGGTGCCGTCTCTGAATGTGGTCTTCTAGTATCTCTCTTCCTTTTCGTTTCGTTATCGCTGATGTGGTGCCTTTTTCTGTGGTACAGTTCTCCTTGGGTTATTGTAAGTCATGACACGTTTCATCAGAGCAAGTCACAACAGGATATCGTGTCATTTTTCTTGGGCGACTTCAGGATCCATTAACTGAGGTGAGTAACGAATGATAGAGCCACTGAACAACGTACGAGGCCGCATCGAAGAGGTTATTGATCGCTGATAATGTCGTCTAGAGCGTCGCACGAACATCAACGCTTACTCTGACCAAAGAGGGGACGTAAGTTCTTGCTCAAAGTGAGTAATTCCCTCTCACTCCTCAAGGAATGTATTGTCTCATTGTATGTGTAGATCCTCTGCGCTTATATGAAGTATGTTGACAGCGGATAATATTAGTCGAACTTCGCGCCTAACGTGGCCGTATTCAACTTATATTGCTGAACATCATTTCCCAGAGGGCAGCACTAAACTCAACTGTTCCTCTCGCGAGTACAGTCTGTCCAAAGTCGTTGAAGATGCGCAATTTACGAATCATACATGATATCTTGATGGTACGCCAAGTGAATTTCATCGATAAATCTGGCACATGATCTTCATTGCATCAATCAATCAAACCAGCTCATGGACCCTTTGCTACAAATACAAAGATGCGGAAAACATCTAGTCACTGTTATGTGTTGGCCTTTCGAAGTTTGTGTCGACCGGAATAATCTCAGACGAGTAGGTATGTTTCATGTCCTCGCATCTGCCACTAGACTCAATCGATGCCAATGACCGTTTATTCATTACTGTCCATGTCCCATTACTTATCATTTCAAGGCATGGAGAGAAACTGGTCTTGATACAATAGCAATGCACAACTGAGGACAATTGTACTAATCATCCCACGTATGGGTTGTCAGAGATACAGATCAAGATGTACGCGCCGAGCAGAGTGGTGGGTCCTCGACAAGAGATGGCCAGGATTAATGCCTGGATATGGGGTGCGATCTGACGTCTTCATCACTGGCGCCTCCGTCTTGCCTGGTGATCTATTGTCGTTGACTCGTCTCTAGCTACATAGGTCTATAGCACATGATTTCATCATCGTACTTCTTGCGCTGCTCTTCGTTTCTCTGGACAGCGTTGGAAAAACCTATCTGCTGGAAACATTTCAGCGCGTGTGAGTGTTTGCGTTCGGAGGAAATGGTACGCTTGTCTGGACGGCATAAGAAGGAGAGTTTTTTGTAAGCTTTTCTGATGTCTTCCTGAGATGCATCTAACTTGGGTGGGAGGACATCATAGAGGTCAACGTTGTCCTCGCTGGGGAATATTTACGACATTTCCAAGTTCTCGTCCATCGTGGTCCGGTAGCAAGTGTGACTTGACTTGTACACAACGTGACGAGCGCGTGACACCACGTATGTATTGTCTTCTGCGTAGCTTGGAGGCTTCCATGCGCGACAAAATACAATAATCCCTCTGGTTCGCGTGTCGTTATGTGGGCGACCCCTCACAGCATCTTGCATTTCACTGTCGACCTTGCCTCCCTCTCTGGTCATGTTTTTATTGTCCAACCGAGCGCCACATTGGATTCTTAAGCTCGCGCTCCGCCATCGTCAGACCAGTAGAATCACGTACCCTTTTTGCGCCAACGCTGCTCCGCGAGCTCATCCTTCGCACTATTCATCTCCTCCGACGAACGCAGTATAACATACGTTTCCTCCCTCTCATACCGATCTTATGCCGGCCAATCCTCCACGTTCGTCTTTGGCTAGTCTTGTGCTCATTCATGGCTGATATCTCTCCAGCCCCCGCTTCTGACAAGATGTTAAAGGACAGATTAGCAAAAGCCGATGCCAACTTTCGCAATGCCATATCGCAATCACGCTTACCCCACGACAAGGAACGACAACTCTTAGACCATGTCAAGTACCTCCGTATTTATAAAGTAAGAATTTCAAAACATATTCGACGGAGGATGCTATCGACTGACATCAAACAAGCATCTTTTCATGCACACTTATGTGCATTTGATATCGTGTTGTAAGGGCAAGTGAGTAAATCCCCCCTTTCATCTAAGCAATACACTCAGGCGACAACAGAGGTCTGGATCGGCTGCTAGCATGCGCCACAGATTGGGCGGCGTGGAGCAGTGTCGAACAGCTTGCTCGCCATTCCTTGATAAGAAAACCGCTTCTCGACTTGTGGAATGGCGTAAGGCACATGTTATTCTCCTATTGGTGTGCATCTCACATCCTTATCAGTCCAAATGCAAACAACACAAATCTCTCGTCGATCAACACTTCGTAATCGGCCACGATGACAATGATGTTCTCTGTCTCCTCCTTTATTGCAGCAAGGAGCCGGCTCTGTATGAACTACACAGGAACCCGGCAATCGGGGCGCGCTACCAGAGTTTGAAAGAATCTGAGCAGGTCATAGAGTTACTGTGGAAGGTGGGCAATTTTGCTTTGTGTGCAGGCCATATTTCGCATTGATCCGTTGCAGTTTCTCATAGAGCACCGAGGGGATGAAGACGACATGCGTCGCCTACGTGCTTGCATCTATCGTATGGCTAGGAAGTATGCGTATCTTCCGGGCAGACTGCAAATTAGCGATTGTTGGACACCCAAAAAACTGGATCTCGGAGCTGGCGCAAACGGTTTAGTATCAGGGGCCATATTGCAAGGCAGAGATGTCGTTATCAAGGAAATTTTACCTCATAGCTTTGTCACCAAGAGAGAATGCCTCCAGGTCTGTCTGCTCCGTCGATTCATCTCATCACAGGCTAATATCTGGAATGCCAGATGTTTGCCAGCGAGGCTATCCTGTGGCGGACCCTACGCCACAAAAATATTCTCCCGTTCATTGGGATCATCGAACAGGGCCCTAGCAAGGGTCTGGGGATGGTCTCACCATTCTTCAGAAATGGAAACGTCAAGTGTTACTTACTTAGGCATGACCCTATGAATCGGCTTTCCTTAGCAGGGAGGTTGGGCAGAGATCTCGCAGAAGCTTTGGAATATATCCATTCCCACGAGCCACCCATTATCCACGGGGACATTAAGGGGGTAAGAAATATTCATGGTCTACCTCCTTCATCTCTGAGATCCCGTTAGGATAATGTATTGGTCGATGATAATGGCAACGCATGTCTTGGAGATTTTGGTCAATCCTACTCCTCGGACTCGGGTAAATTCCTTGATTCCACACGTGTTGGTCAACCAAGGTGCCCTTTCCACTGGATGGCACCTGAACTCATGCAAGGAGATCATAAAGTTAAATGCTCAGCAAAGTCCGATATTTACTCTTTTGCATGTGTTCTGTACGAGGTATGCCTGCACTCCTTACAATCAGGTTGATGCTTATGACCTTATAAGATGATCTCTGGCGACTATCCATTCGGTCGTCTCTCAGGGACCAAAGTAGCAATACGTGTTCAGAGGGGAGAACGCCCAGATAGACCAAAATCGATTAGTGGGGACCATCCGCTTTGGCGTTTGGTTGAAGAATCTTGGAGGGCACATCCTGAGGATCGCCCCTCTGCGGCGAAACTCGTTCGTTACCTCAAATAATACCTGTCACTATCATTGTTGAATACCCGATCGATTGCCTTTGTACATAACCCTGAACCATGGACAATCATCACTTAACGTCATACCTCAGATCCAGATCGTAGAAAATAGAGATTTAGAGGTGGTATCGATTCAAAGAAGTATGGCACATAATTAGAAAAGATCTGATGTCCGTACATTAGATAGGGCAGGTTACAAGGACACATCAAGAGAGCCCCACAAACGTGGCAAATAGAACTTTCGTTCTTGCAATTTGTATCCGAAAACGATCGTGATATGTAATTCGTGGTCCGAGAGCTTCACTCGATTGATATTTGTGGCTAGAGCGGAGTGCGCATGTATGCTGAATCTCGTTCGACCATGCCCCCTGGTGTTTTCGGCGAAGATAAGTATGTTGGTTTGCATTTATATACAGTAGTCAATCAACCATTTTGAATACGTCTGGATTTTGCTGCTGGACAAGCTTATAGAACTGACCACGAGTCTTGGGATCGTGCAAATCCTTGTCAAGGTCATAGAAGCACTTGGGGCCAACGAGAAACGTAATTAACAGAGGCAAGAGGGCGACAACTATTGAATCGCTGCGGGTACAGAAGTCCGAGTCAGCGCGCCTCGTGGGAAATGGAATTGTTGCGTCCAACAAGTTTTGCATTCCCCCTGAAGTTTACTCTTACTATTAGAGCCCTTTAGGATTGACTCTACTTGAGTATTGAAGTACTGAAACTTGGTATGGATTTCGCTTTCGCTTTTTCATCCTGTGGCGATACACGGCATCTGCACAGACCTTTCTTTTCTTTTCCCGCAGGCCTTTGCACAGATATTTGTGACAGTACGGCAATAATGTTCAACACGTCGTTCGTTTGAAGACATCCAATCGGTACTCAATTCGTTACAGGTATGTTCGGGTAAGTAACGCATGACGTTTCCAGAAATGATTGGATGGAGCGACAAGATTGCCTTTGGTGATATAGATTGGCACAAGCACAGTATGTGCCTATGATTTGGCATTGCAAGGTTCTGATGTTTTACTTTGTAGTCCGACGTGTCCATCATAACCAACGCATTTCCTGGGCGTAAGTCATTCTACCCTCTTGCATTTTGATCTATGGTAGTTGACTCGTCCCTACCGGTCTATGGCGCATGATTTTATCCTGGGTCGCTTCCTCAAGCCAGATGACGCATAAAACATCACATCCGTATTCAGATGACATACCTCCATGGGCCCTTTACGGAATTATCCCCGTGTACGGCGAATCCGTCGGCGATCGTGAGCACGCCGGTGGCATTTTTCTGCCAGAGGTGTGGGGCGAACGCAGATAGGACGCGCCGATCGTACCCAAGTCTGTGAGCGCTCTTTCAGTATAAGTAGCCTTCTTTCTCTCTTCACTCCGTTGCATGGGTGGATAAGGCGCTCGCTTGTGTAGTAGACACACACCCCAAGTTCTGAAACAATCGCTGGGTTCTGGTTCACGAACGACATCACGCCTCTTCACGGCAGTGTTGAGAGGTGAGCGACGAATAAACTAACCACGTAATGCCACCGAATTGTGTGCGAAACAGGTTGGATCGAAGAAGGCTAGTCGTCTGGTTGAGTTTTGAGTCCATGTCAGTGACCTTTGCAATTCCGATTCGTTTATGTCCGGTACCGTACTCATCGTATATGGTGTAGATGCATTCCTTGAAGAACAGCAGGCATCGGAATCATCAATTATCTTGAGTACGCTAACAAGTCATTGGGAAGGTCTTTGTGATCCAACCACAGTATAAATCTCACTCCAAGGCCCACAAGCCCCCCAATGGTTATAACTGAGCAAGCATAGCCAGCTCAGGGCGATAGGCGTGGACTTACAGAACGCGCTTCTGGAATGACATCATCATACTGGTAAGCATTGTGTTCAGGCGAGTTAGTGGCCCATGACCGCATCCGTTACGCTTTAGTATCTCTGCAAAGTCCCTGTAATCAAGATGTCCAAGTTCTAGGACATGGTGAGTATCCATTCTATTTTGCATTACGTCTTATTCGGGACTGACAGAGCGAAGATGATACAAACAAGCGATAGCGGAAGGATAGCAGCACATGGGAAGAGAATTCAAGAGCGTACAGCGTACATGAATAAGTAGGTATTCGGAATCACGTAGAGTGCGCGCAGTGCACTGAGTTTAATATATATAGCATGCACCACCAGCTCGATACCCTCTAATACAGCATATATTTCCTCCGCTACACAAAACCACTCACGCGATCGACTTCCTGGATCTCCATTTCATGGTTTTCATCTCCCCGCTCTTCGCTCTCACATGCCTTGTCTATCCTTGCACAGTTGCCCCGGAAACATTGGTTAGTTGAGCCTTCTTTTGTGCGATTCGTGTGACTAAATGACTCCTCAACCTGGCACTTACTACTCCGCTATGATACAAGTAGGCTCAATGACGTGTAGATATAATGCACAACGATCAACATGTGCCAGCTCGATCGTGTCTCGTGTCCTATCGGTTATATATGGGCAAATTCTGTGCTTTTCAAATGTTTATGTTCTGATTGCATTAATGTGGAGATGGTCACTGGTAGATAGGCGCACGCGCCATCATATGACTGATATCGAGGTGGAGCATCAAGATGGTGGGCCACCTGTGATGGTATCATCTCCAAATCACATAATAATATGATAGTTTTCCTGCAACCCAATGATCAATTGATCATCGAGGGACAGTGTACATGATACGTGCAGGTAGCGCTACACTGGTGACACAGCACGAATGGTAGGCGTGGGAATAATATTTAGTAACTGAAGTTTGAGTGCACCGTTTTTCGATGGTGCTCCATGCCAGTGCAATGTTGATTGTCATAGATTGACGAATGCCGTTGAACATCTAGCCAGGACCCAGGATACCGTGTCAAGCCAACCTCCCAGCCTCATATAACAAGCTCGCTCTCGCAAGCCTGAGTGTCTACACTGCATCCTTTTCATCGCCCAGAACCCGTTTGCGCATTGAACACCGTGCATCGCAACTCTGCTGTATACCTGGTATTTCATTATCTTCCGTCAACGCAAGAGATTCTCTCCGTGGGAGCCTTCGAGAAGTGCGGGTTCACTGAGCTACCCTCCAACGTCCCTGTGGTATGTCATGCACAGTCAAGGGTAGCTCTTCGCCGTAGAAATAAATCTCTTGTTGACAGCACCCAGGCATTGTTTGGACAGTCCACCATGGTGGGACGGATTCATTCGACGAAGGCGTCCAGTGAGCGTCTCCTCGTTTGTAGTCTGCAATCTGACTGGACTCAGCTTTCGATCGCTTTGTGCGTGCTAGTATGCTAGCCGCGTCAGGGACCAGGGTCGTGGACATCAGTATTTTCAGCACTGGACATTCGTGCCGAGAAATTCGATCATGTATTGGCATACTCTGGAAACAATCATCTTCGATGCATTCAGCAGGTACAATATTGGAGAGTTTCATTGAACTGGAGGCCATGGGAGGGAACTTAGGTCATCGGTAACTTCGACGGATATATGATTAGGCAAGTAAAATTATTCATTAGTGCATGTACCACAAGACCTTCTGCATCATGTTGATCATTTTGGTCCAAGACGTAGGTAGTCCGATCTATAGGAAACTGGCCTTACTTTCTCTACATCCTCACGAGTGATCTTTCTCTTTCATCTGTATTTCATTTCCCTGCTCTTCGCGCTCATTTCGTCAGAGGAGATAGTAAAACCTACATATATAAGCTACCGGAATTGCATAGAATGTATTGAACATGGTCTCTAACAAAGCTTGCGCCACTTCCGTCATGCAAGACTGCTTGTACGGGCACCTTCCTGTATCTCCATCTCTATTTCGTTGCCGCACTCATCACTCTCGTTTTCCCTGGGATCTGCAAATGCGATTGCGCTCCGAACAGCATCCTGTTCAAACCCTGACCCCAAACCAAACCCTGTATCGATGTTACTTTCTCGTCCACTTTGATAATCATGTGAATAAAGCTCCCGCAAGTTCAAGATGAATCGAGGGACGAGAGAGATAGGAGGGACGAGTTGGAGTATACCATCCAGCAGAAGAAGCCATCGATCGCCTGTTGTGTTAGGTATTGCGTCAAACACGACTGTGACTGTTATAATCATCACCCAGCTATCCACAATACGCCGTTAGCGTGGTGGCATAAAAGAGAACTCGTAACAGGAAAGTTAGACGCACACAATAAAGTAGACCACGCCCTCCTTCGCAAGACATATCACATAACGGTTAAGTTTGACGCGTTTTGTTTCCCTGTATGTTTGAAGTAAGTCCTTGACGGACTGAACAGCGGTGAGAAGGCACATCAATATGCCAAGAATCAGTGAAAAACCCGAAGCAGGGTATTGAAGCCAGTATGGACTAAAGGATCCTGTTTGCACACAGAATGAAAGCTGGAGTACTTGAGCTGTACCAACTATACAGACACACTTCCTGTTAGTAGTGAATGGGATAAAAGTCATTCCACCTCACTTCCACGACTGGCAGATTGAGCATCGAAGAGGACATTATATGCGAGAAGTGACATACCCTCCAAAGCGTAGATTGTGAGGAGGGAGCAGAGAACAAGCTTTGATCGATTGTATAGTGCCCACACACGAAGGATCATCACCACTGCGTCATTGTGAACCATTGGAGTGGAAGTCCGGAAGAGAAAACAAATCCTCACGCTCTGCAGCAATAATGAAAATCCCAGAGTTCCAATTAGAGAGACTATAAACTATTTGGCCTTAAAGACATCCTGATTAGTGTAAAAATTGAAACTTAGTATGCTGACTGTACTTACATCTATCTACATGTTTTAGTTTTTTGGATACATTGAGTGAAGAGTACAAATACATACATCTAGAATTAAAATTTATAAGTCTCTTTCTTTCTTATTCGACGGAAGCACAGAAACACTGCATACCTTGTCAGGACCAGGAAAAATAGTACTCCCGACTTTGATGATATTAAGTTAGCTTGCCAAGTATTTCAAACTTCAAACACACAGATGGCCATTAGTCTAGTGTACAAATCGTGTATCAGTTAAAATGTTGCAGAGGTGTATACATACATGGAGGAGCAAAGCCCACAATAACAAGCCTAGAAAACAACACATTTCACTTCGATTAGTGGCTTACTCGATGCGGCAAGGGTACGTACGAGGATAAATAAGGTAGAAACCCATGTCCAGGGCTGGATCTGCAGTCATATCAGGATATTATATCTGCCAGAGGAAGGTGAAGTCTAACCCAAACATATTCCACCTATCAATTGTCAGTAATAAAGACGTGCATATGGTGAGCAACAGCATGAATAATACCTCCTTCGGAAACACGAGAACTGAGAGTGATTCATGTTTGCTAAAGTGAAGCTTCAGATAAGCGTCACTTACTATAATCATGAACAACAGCAGTTATAACTGCGACTAGAAATATTCATACTAAGTCTTCTGCCGGGGTACAAAGTCAATGGTAGACGCACAAGTAACATAGTCATTTTGCTGGAGGCTTGCGACAAGTTGTTGTGGACATCAGCAAATCCTAAGTTATAGGTCCCCCCCTGTGCAGTCCTGTACAGTACTGTGACAACACTGTACAGACTGCACAGCACTGTACAGGGCTGCACAGGGGGGGACCTA
>JBBPMY010000973.1:0-10294 GCA_038090615.1 Phylloporus gajari
GGATGAGGTGGAGGGTGGACTCCTTCTGGATGTTGTATTCAGAAAGAGCATGGTCATCCTCAAGCTGCTTTCCAGCAAAGATCAAGCGCTACTGGTTGGGACAGATACTGCTGAAAGTGAGCAGTCATGTCAGACGACACAACCTCAAGGGTAATGATCTTGCCTGTTAATATCTTCACAAAGATTTGCATTCCGCCGTGAAAACAGAGGACAAGGTGGAGTGTAGACACCTTCTGGATATTGTAGTCAGAAAGGGTGCAGGCATCCTCAAGCTGGTTTCCAGCAAAGATCAAGTGCTGCTGATCAGGAGGAATACTGCAGAAAGTGAGACATAAAAGGTTAGCAAGAGACAAGACACCTACCCCTCCTTGTCCTGGATCTTAGCCTTGACATTGTCGATAGTGTCCAACAACTTGACTGGATGGTGAGACAGGGAAGGCTGTCAAGATATGACAGTATCATTTCATAGCCTGGTAACAGTGAACAGTGAATGGTAAATGGTGAGAGTGTGAGGTGGAGAAGTGGGGTGGGAGTCTGTGTTTCTTGAGTTAGGATATGCCAAGAGGTGTTATCACATACAAGAAGACATTCTATAGGACACAGGAAAGTCAGATGTGAGCGACATGATACTCATGCATCACCTATGCAGCTGTCCTCTTGCCTGAATGTGATGGTGCTGTGTTTCTCTGTGGAGACTTGCTGTCCCCTTCAATGACTGACGGAATGGTAGCTATTTGAGTATACTATCAGTTTAATTACCCACATGTCCAAGCAAACAGACATACCTGAAGAGCCGATTTGAGCACTCATTTCATAGATTGTGGTGCTTGACTGTCAGGTGTTCACTCCCCATTTTGTGCATGTCATTGTGAACCTACTTTTGATGCCCCACTGTGGATGAAAATGAGGCCATCAAGGGAGAGATAAATGGTGAAAGAGTATCAAGAATCAGGAGAGGGCAGTGGGCAACTAGACCAGTGTGTACTCACACTGGAATGGCAGCAGCAAGGATTGACAATGCATGTGCCTCAAAGATGAGGGTGGGTGCATGTGTATGTGTGTGCCCACATGATTGTGTGGTACATGCACACCAAGGGTGTGAGGGAGAAACATATGGATACACAAATTAAATTGGGTAGTGAGAGCAGGTGTAGGTATGAATGGGGGTAAAACTAAGAAACGGTGAGTGTTGATTTAACAGGTGGTCTATACATATGACAGAATCAGATGGTGCCAGTGAGAGCAAACATGAGCATCAAGCACATGACTTCATTTAATGATTATTGATCAGGTCCCTTGTACTACAACATTGCTCTTCACTCCCCTGTCATTTGACATTTAACATTTGTACTGTATTCAATGCTGTGCAGTGTGAAAGAGCGCAAACATACATATGTGCAATCATCAGCTTCCCTTGAGAAGTATCCCTATAAATACTATCAACAACAATTTGCTGCCCATGGACTCAAGTCACATGAAACAAGCTGCTTGAAGCAGCACAAGAGAGACAAGGACTACAAAGAGTTTGTAGAAGCCACTGCAAAAGTTGTGGCAGCAAAAGCAAAAGGCAAGCATTTTTTGTAGCACAACTCATATTGTCACCTAAGTTATGGGATGGTTATAGATCGTCACCATAAAGAGAGATGTCATCTACACAAGGAAAAGTTGTTGCAAGCATGTTCTACCTCTCACACACCCCACCCAAATTCTCCTGGTCTGTCACACATTTTTCCTGGTCCTATCATGCACTCATTCTGATTTAATCGTCAGGTCAAACTGACTTTGAATCTTCTGCTGGTATAACTTGTGCTGCATCCTCTGCTGTTCCTCTTAGTCCTATGCATCTTGGGCCCAATTTTGGCATGTTTGATGATATTGCTGGTCTCTCAAAGTCATTTGCATGGGCAGAACCTGATTCTGCTGTATATGTATCTGATTCTATGAGTGTCTCAGACAGCCATGACTCCTGTAAGTACATTCAACTCATGTATTGCACTTTTTTGGTCTTGATTTGGAAATGTCAGCTGTCCTGTCTCATGGTGAAGATGGTCCCCTGCCCACACCAAATTCTGTTGGCATCCCTGATTCTTTCAAGATTGAGTATCATCCAAAGAGTGGTCATCCCCCAGTTGTTGATACCTTCTCAACCTTTTCTTGTTCTGCTCCTTCTGTAGCTACATCTGCTGTTGATGATGAGCCATGGAAGCCTTTCCTCACATCTGCAGATTTTGAATTTGCTGATCTTGTCCATCGTGCTGCTCTCAGCAAGGATCAGACTAACAAGCTCCTTTGTCTTATCTATCAGATCTAAAATGGTGAATTGGATTTGACATTCAAGTCACAAAGATGTTACTATAGCTTGGGATTCTGCTGCAACTCAATTAACCCCTGTATGTGTTGTACATTTTGTTGATGTTAAATAAGCTTGTTGTAACAATGAATTAGTTCACTTCACATGTTATAACTGTCCCCTATAAAAACCAAGAAACGGTGTTTAAGATGTATACTTGGCCTCTTTGAGACTGGGCATTAGATTTATTGGGAAATCCACTTCTTCAGCCTCATTTTCAATGGGATGCTCAATGCTTATTCAAGCATAATGGAACTTGTTTTGAGAGGTTCATAGATGAACCTTGGACTGCAAATTGTTGGTGGAACATTCAGGTAGGTTTATAGTTGTATTTAATCATTCTGATTGATATAAAGATTATTTGATCATTGATCTGTAGACTGAGTTGCCCTCAAATGGAGTCCCATTTGCCTTTATTCTATATGTGGACAAATCACATTTATCATCATCAAGGAAAGAAAAAGCATATCCAGTGATTGCATGATGTGGTAATCTTCCTGCTCATATTCACAATGGAGATGGTATTGGTGGAGGTTGTTTGATAGGCTGGTTGCCTATTGTATGTATTTAATTGTGTCCTCTTTGATTTACTCATTTCAGAATAGGTTCCTGAAGATGCAGAAGAATCTGGGAAACTAGACTTTGTGAACTTCAAAAGAATTGTTTGACATGAGTCATTCTATAAGCTACTGGATACCATTGCCCTCCTGTCAAAAACAAGATTTTCCTACAAATGCTTTGATCAAATCCTCTGGATATTGTTCCCTCTTATTCTGATTTTATCTGCTGATTATGAAGAACAGTATGTGATTTAATTTGAATCTTTCTGAGAATATTATTCAATAATGACCTATATTAGATGTATCATGGCTTTAATCAGAGGTATAGGTTCACATTGCCCATGTCCAATCTGTACTGTTCCTGCAAATGAACTCTATGATAACTCCAAAACACATCCTCATAGAGATTCTAAAGATTCAATGGCTCATGTACAACTATGGCAGAAGTCACATAAATCAGGGGAATATTATCTGAAGAAACATGGATTAAGACCTGTGGAGGTAGGTCTATTAATATTTCACCATAATAATCTTTGTCATTTGTTGTTATAGAATGCCTTCTGGCTAGTTAGATTCTCCTGTCCATATGAAATCCTTTGCTTTGATCCTCCACTATGATGATCTAGGCTTGTTTGGGGATCATCAATTTGGAGAGTTTAAGAAAAGGGTTGCAGAACTTGGATGTGAAGCAATGAAGTTTGTAGATGAACAGTATGTTTTTTTTACTATTTATATGTTTGAAGTCAATGATGTTTCAATAGACATAATGCCTTTCCTTGATGGAGAAATTTCAATCATTTTCAAGCTGTCACAAATGTTTGTTTTAATGATGGAAATAAGTTTTTGGATATCTCCAAAATATTTATCTTTTTTTCTTGTTGTGACAAACTAATAAAGAATGTTGTAGCAAATTCTGTTCACTTCACAGAATATTCTTACTAAACAAGCTTCTCTTTCTGGCTATGCTCTTCTACAATGTATTGTCAACTATTTGGAGTTCTATATGTATATCACATTAGATATGCATACAGAAAGTACTATAGCTGCAGGTCAAACAGCCCTTCAAAATTTCTATGCAACTCTAAAGGTATGTATTATGTTGTTGAAAATACATATTATCTTATGAGGTTTATAGAAATATATTGAAACACAATCCTCCAGTGACAAATCAAATAACTGGAATTTTCCAAAGGCTCATCTATGTTAACATGCTTTCCAAGACATCCATGAAAAAGGTACTGCAAAGAACTTTAGTACCAGGCAAAATGAGTCAGTCCATGGTCCAATTTGCCGTATGTATCTTCTTCAAACAAATAAAAAAATGTTGCAGAGTAGATATGGCTTTTCTTTATATCTGATTGAGTATATCCAATAATATATATAGATTATCAAGCTTGATCATAAAAGCTTTGTCTCTGAACTAATTCAAGGATGGATAGAATATCAAAATCAACAAAAGTTGAAAGACATTCTTGACTCCCAGTCACTAGATAATAGTGATCTTGATGACCAAATTTTCTCTGGTCATATATATCTTGGTTCACCCTCTCAGCCAATCTCTTTTGCAGACCTAGAGACAATACCACAATCCCCTGCATTCCATAACTTTCATCACAAATTTACAAACTTCCTGAATAACTTTCTTCTTACACAAAGAATTCCTCTTCCACCTGAATGTAATTAATATAAGCCATCTTTAAATGACAAGGTAATGTCCAATTATAGTTAATAGTATTCATATTGATTAATAGATGTTATAATAATTTTTTAGATTCAGGAGTATAAATATCTCAAAGTTCACTATGAATCAATGGTAGACTGGAAACTTACAACTGATTACCTTCGATGTAATCCAAGTTTCCATGGTCATGAATGCTATGATCATGCACTCATTTGTACACATGATAGAAATGGGAATGATAAGTTGATTTTTGTTCAACTTCTTTTCATGTTCAAATTTGCTTTCAATCAGCATACTTTAGACTTTGCTTTGGTTTTACCTATGAATCAGTCTTATGGTCCTCTCTGTACCATAGACAAAGATTTACATTTTATATGTCTTCATTCTCAAGCTCTCACATCTGCTGAATTTATTCCTATTGCCTCTATTATTCAAGGTGCTCTTTTAGTCTCAGATTTTAAAAAAGATAAAGATTTCTTTCTTGTAAACTACATTGATTCTGATATGTTTCTTTGTTCAAAAACCCTTTACCCACACTAGTAGTACTAATAGAAGACAATTACCAGACTATAATAAATAAAGCTTTACTATAAAATGAAAATAACAAGAATGCACTCTATATTATGAACTCTATTTAAAAAACAGTTGTGATAATATAAACCTAAATAACTACAGAGAAAAAAGAAGAGGCTACTGATTGAAGAAAGTAAAAGACACATGTGTTTATCAGAATTAAGGTAAGAGGAAGGGTACAAAAACTATATATAGCTATTGACATAACATGAGTATGTACTAATATAGTTTATTATAATATTGATAATAATACTATTCATAGTCATATGTATGGGAACAAGAAGATACATGTAAGAGAGGGAGTTTAGAGAGGATGCACACATATATATCATTAAGACTGAGCAAGAAGAGGTTATACAATAATTGTGTATATATAGCTATTGACACAACATGAGTATATAGTAATATAACTTAATATAATATAAGACAGAGTAGTCTATTGAAAGCAATATTCTCTATATATGGTGTATAGGAAAGAGAGGACATACAAGGGAGGAAGAAAGGAAAACTCTATAGTATCTCCTATACTCATGGTTCCCACTCATTTTCTATCTTCGATGATCTAAATAAGTAGCCTATCACTAGCAATATCCCATGACATCTACCATAAAATAAAAAATGAGTAGAGTGTAGATAGGTCTTTAAATATTTGATGGACAATCTAGCAATAGAGTTAGTAATGTAATGAATATCATCTTCAAAGTGATTTTTCTAGAGAAATAAAGTACAATAGTAGACAGTTACCATACAGTGGAAAAAATAAAGGCAAATATTTTCATTGCTGTATGAATGATGAGACTGACTTCCACTTAAGAGAGATCTAGAGACAGTTCTTATAATATGATATTCAATATATAATAGAGTGAAGAGAAGCAAATGATATCTAGAATATCAAGGTAGAATAAGATGATTATGATGGTATACTAGAGGTCATAAAGGGAATCATATGAACTATCAATGAGTTAGAGATAGAGATAATCAACTTAATCAGGAATAGATACTCATGGAATAGTGAAGAGAAAGTAGTAGTTGGTTATGGTGTAAATGGATTGTCAGCTGCTGTTATTGTAAATGGTAGTATCAACTTCTTGAATTATATTATAGTCCAAAAAGACCTACCCTTTCCTACTTGTCAGTGAGGTCCAGATTATCCTCAAAGCTATTGATTCTACTGTCGTAAACAAGCATGAGTCTATTGCTTGTATGTCTTCAGCTAACCTTTCATCTGAGCTCAATCTGATCATATTGTAAGTGGGTATCTCATGATCTTATATAGTAGAAAACCAGAAAGTTTTGCCCATATGTGATTGAGATGGAACCTATCCTACATGAACTTTACTATCAGTGTAAGTAAAGTGAGGAACATATAGCAGAGGCAAATGAGCAATGAAAGAAAGTGGAGGAAAGGGATGTGTTATCTATCTTGTGCTTGTGTATTGACATTTTGGCTGCATTGAGAAGCAGTTCTATCAGTAATGAGTGGTATGACTCACATGACACAAGATTCACATAAACTATAGCCAGCTGACTGTTTGAGTCTTCTTTGATGGATGGTGTAGAATCATCAAGGTTAGTGTTCAACCTTACCTTTGGATATCATCATCATCTATTCTATATGTGAAGAAGAAGAAAAAGCTTCCTTCTTTTTCAAACCAGGTTAGGAATCTTGGAGTGGATGACCTTAAGATAGCATAGTATAGTTTGAAACATGGTCTCTGGGTCCATGGACAATGGACAAAATACTTGATAGGAGTAATATTATCCTGTTGAGGCTGGGCACATGTTACAAGATGGACCAAACAGGAGATATGATGAGGATGTGTTGTATTGTGGGAGATATAGGGAAAGGGAGGTGTGTTGTTCTGGAAGATGAAAGGACTAAATTTAAGAGAAGGGCCTAATGATAGGCAGATCTAGCAGTCTTCTTAATCTAGCTGATCTAATACTTGGTCACACTAGACTCTCAGTACTTTTGCTTTATACTATATGTTATCTATTGTATACAAACCCACTAGATTGCTTAGAGCATCTATACTAAGACTTTAACATGACTGAGAAGAGTAGGGATAACCAGTATACTTAATAGTATTGTTATCCAAAACAAGATAGACATTATCAAAAACAAAAACACCAATATTGTCTGCCTCCAAATTCAAACACATGCTACAAACACTAGAAAAGAAGTCCACAACCCCCTCAGCCACAGGGAATAATTATTCAAAATCAGATGTCAAGGTCTGTGCTGGTGTGATTTTTGGCCTCAATGCAATATACTTCAGCCATGGGTACAACCGAACTAAGGAACCAGAATGCCAGGACCTTCTCCTTTTGCCTGTATTGAAACCTGACAAGTAGCATCAACTAACAAAATTCACACCAGTCTTATTCTCTTGGCCTAATGATCCACAGCCTGATGACTTCCTCAAATGCACAGTGCTCATTCAGGTATGTCATATCCTATTATACTATCTTTTTTACTGACTGGTGATAAGGTATTGAGGGTTGTGCTCTTTGGAAAGGCATTGATCAACAGTAGGCAGTCATCAGGACCAAAGCCAAAGGCATGGATTTGGGAACTCAAAAGTACAACAGTGGGGATGTTTGCAAATGCTGCTGTGGTGGTACATTTATATTTAATTAATACATTCAGTGTGAACTTAGCTATTTCAAAGGTGATCTTCATCCTTTCTGGTGATCCAAACCTCTACCAGAAGGGTGAGAAGATGTGTATTCTATATCTCAAGTGGCACACCGACTATTTAACCTGCATGCACGACCAAACATTAAAGTGGGCCAAGTCAGTCTTCAAGTTTTTTGATGATGCTCTCTTCCCTGCATCATCATCTGGACCTGAAGATCTGCTGGAAGTTGCAATGAACAAAGCAGATAATGGCAACAGCTGGGAGGCCCAGTTCGAGGTTGCATTTGCTGCTAGTGCAGCAGGACAGCCTCTAGCACAACCAGACCTGATACCTGCCACAGTCCCTGTGCAGGCCCCTCTCTTATTATTGTCTGCGATTTAAAATCTTAGCCTACTTGATGGGGACCATTGTGCTATCACACAGCCAAATCCTACTCCTGGAATTCCATCTATATCCCATCCACCTGGTGCTACTGGGATTTCCACCATGTCTACATTTCTCCCTCCTCTGCCACCACTGCCACCACTGCCTCCTGGTGCTGCTACTTCAACAGTTGGTTACATGTTAGCTAGGATGCCCATGTTGCCCCATGGATAAGTCATGCCACATGCAGTGGAACATGACAATCTGGTGCTTGAACCTGCTGATCCCATCACCATGGTGCCTGTCAAGACTGATGCAACAAAGGCCCAGCCAAAGCCAAAGCCAAAAAAGAAAGGTAAAGCTGTTGACAAAGACCTGGGTCAACCACAGGATGATATAGTTGAAATTGGTGGTGCAACAGACAGCATGACCTCTGTCAAGCGAAAGACATGAAAAGGGAACAAGTGATTTTAGTGGTGTGTCCCATCTAGAACCATTCCAATTATTACTGATGGATATCCTCAGAATCTCTATTTTTCTGCCAATTCAAGTGTTCTAGGTAAATATATCCATGTATTATCTTTTTACACAATTATGTGCATCATTTAAGTACCTTGTAATATGTGGAATTGTGAGTCCAAATATGGATGCATGATTACAAGTGCAAACAATGTGATAAGCAAGTTGAAAAGAGGTTGGAATTCAAACTCAGCACATTGCGTCTCTCTCCCAACTACTATGTTGTATTGAATTTTTCAATCAGACACATCATCAGCTATCATCCTCATTGGTATACAGTAAGACCTCTCACAATACAACATGCCAATAATGATCTACAGACATTCCAGCCAGTGAATTTGCTGATACTCAGTATAATTTAATTACCATGAAAGTGAGCACAGTTTACTTGTATCTTATTGAATTTTATTTATTGAATGGATAGTTTGTCCAGATAGTGCATGTTGTGCTCATCAATATGTGGTATGGTCATGAATAGGTGATGTATATTATACTCATTGAAAGTGTTCCAATTGTACTAATACCTCTCTAGGTCACTCCCTGAGTCTGATTCACTGGTGCTTTTCTATATGCACACCTGTCGTTACTGTTTGTATCATAGTCCACTCATTTTGTGCCTATTCCCAAGACTGTCACTTCCCCTGATCCTACATCTCGTGGCACCCTGTAAGACCTGTTCAATTCATTGTGACCATCTGATATCTCAGCATAGGAAACTCTGAGCAGCTGGATACCCATACTGCTATTGCTCAAGACTCGATATAATGGTGCCTCTCTATTCAGCCTGGAGCTGTGTACTGGGTATGCTGAATTTGGATCATAGTTCTCCCATCTTTAGGCTATGAATTTTACTTGCTTTCCTTCCAGCTTGATCTGGGGATTTGTGGATAGTTGGAAGACTTGAAGTCATCTTGACAATCCAAGTGTTTTCTTGAGAATAACTTCAAGTCTGATTGGAAGCAGTTAGGTAATTGAAAGATTACACTTGCTTTGGAATTTGTTGTGTAGTCTTGTAACTCACTTGTAAATTGTTGAAATGCCTTACAAGAACATACCATGGTATTCGCATGGTAAGACTGTTTCAAGTATGTTAAAATTCAATTTAACCCAATCAAATCTAATTACAATGGTAACTGTCTGCCTTGCAAGTGCCTTGAAATAATTTTGGCTTGGATTCCAAGGCAACTACAACTGTGGTAATAAATTGTAGCCTTGTAAGATATTGAAATGCATGGGAATGATAAATGGTTTTTTCTGATATACTACTTAAATATACTATCATGGACTTAAACTCACTAAAAAAAGTGAAAATAGAAGTGAAATTTTCACTTACAGTTGATCTCACACAAGAGTAGTACACTTACCTTGTAATTGATTCTAAGTCTTAAAGACTTAGAGTGACTCTTGACTCTGAGGATAAAATCCAGAGTCAAGAGTGAAGAAAAGAGAAAGAGAGAATGGTTGTGTGTAAATACTAGGTGCTGTACAGTTATTACTAATATTTTCCCACACCTTCGGATAATTTTAAGATAGCCATGATATCTGATGATAAAACCAATATCAGATGGAACAGTCATTATCATTGAGTGTCATTATAATAGTTGAT
>JBBPMY010000974.1:0-10289 GCA_038090615.1 Phylloporus gajari
ATGTCACAGTTTATAAGCTGGAAGCGTCACATGGAAACATCAAGCTACAGACATTCTGCTCGCTCGTGCGTGCCCTCGGATTCCGCTGGGCTTGGAGTGATACGTGCTGTATCGATAAAACGGACAACGTAGTGCTCCATGAGTCACTGGTCGCCATGTTCGCATGGTATCGTGGTTCGGCCCTTACGATCATCCACCTTCTCGGTGTCTCATCGCTGTCGGAAATCCTCGATGCTCTACGGAACAGCATTTGGAACAGCAGAGTGTGGACTTATCAGGAATATGTGGCCGCGAAGAGGGTTCTTTTTTACACAGAAGACTGGGAGCCGTACCTTGGATTGACGCTGGAGAATCACAAGGAATCACCGGATATCCTGAAGGAAATGGAGATGTCGGAAGTCTCTTCGGAGCAGGTGGCTATTCTTCAACCCGGTCTCGACAGAATTCGGGAGAAATTGTATCTTGCTTCGATGCGCGAAGCCACTCTTGTGGAGGACATTGCGTATTCTCTGCTCGGTATCCTCAATGCATCTATTCCGGTCATGTATGGCGAGGGTATGCGTGCCGTCGGACGTCTTTTGGAGTTTGTCATTAGTGGATCCGGTGATGCGACAATCCTCGCCTGGACTGGGACTGCAAACCCCTACAATAGTTGTCTGCCTGTGGACCTAACTGTCTACAACGTGGTTGTGCCGCCTCATATTCCACGCGTGGAGACTGCCGAACTGGATCGCGCTGTGACCAAATTACGCTCCTCCCTACCCGACGTATCCCTCGCCAGGACGCTGTATGAGGAGCTGAACAGACTCTCACTTCCCACCATGGCCTCTAGCCGACTACGACTTCCTTGCATCATTTCCTCCGTCACAGGCATTGGCATGTCAGATACACAGATATATCACGCAACAACAGGCTTGTTTGGTGATATAGATATCCAGACGGCCACCGTGTTGGCTCCGACAAGGGAATTCTACCTTGTCCATCCCTGGATCCATCCTCTACTCGACCAAGAGTTTTCGCTTGGCAGCGCTCGGCTTGACGACACGACACGAGCCCTGCGGATGCTTGCGCGTCTCCAGCAGCGATTTGGGGCACTCTTATTTGAGCAGGTGTCACGCACGGAATATAAACGTGTTGCTGCGGATAGCTTGATCATGGTTCAGTTTCGAAAAGAGGTTTCGTTAACTGAATTGACGAGCAGTATTCGCACAATCGAAGTACTCTAGCCTCGTATACTTTTAGTTGCACCTTCTTTTCGATCCCTTGCCCCTCGATCACACGGACCCTGCGTACTAGGCATACCTAAATTTAAACCTAGTTTAGTGGGATAACGTTGCAGATGTTCTCAAGCAAGGCGCTGTTACTGAACCACATCATGGGCTCACATGGCATATGACGATAAGGATGTGGGCAAGAATACCTGCCGCAGAGATGTTGGAGATCGTGACGGAGGCGTTCAATCCACTTTTCCCTTGCACTTTATGGCATAAATGGAGCGTGGCCGTTCGCCCAATTGAGTCATAATATACCCCTCCCACTCGGCTATGTAACATGCTGGTCTCCGAAAATCCAGTACTGCCTATGCATTCATCGCGAACATAGACTCGTGCAACGCCGCCGTGTTGGCCTGTAGTACTACTCTGTGTGTTTAATAACAACCCATTCACTATCTCGAACCTGGCTTTACCCGCACATATGATTTGGCAACTTGTCCCGCGAGTTGACCGTGGGGCCTTTCGGCACGCTAGATGAGCTGAACTGAAGTTGACGAGAAGCGGAAGTGGGACACGTACACACATCATATCATTATATTTATGTCCATCGAGAAGATTGGTCCCAGACCTGGCTAAGTGGTCCAGTTCGTGTGTTTGGCATCAGATACGACTCTACGAGTCTCCCAGAAGGGGGTCAACGTGACTGTTGTGCCTTTCCCGTTTCTCACTGTGATGGGCCAATTTTGGATGACGATACTCAAAGCACCAGTATCGCATACAATAACAAGATCAGACGAGATACGGGCCGGTGTAGCGTACATCTACTCACCTGGGTCTAGCCCAACCGCCGGCGCAACGAACCAGATTTTGTTGCCGTTACCAGCTCTAGATCAGGGCAATTTGCCCATAAGCATCCTTGGAATATCGCTCTGTTCGACTGTCCTACGTTTGACATTGCGAACGTATCATATGCGTCCCTCCCTTGCTTCACCATTGTGGTATGAGCCTGCATAATGTCCAACAGACTCCTCAAGGTAGACAACGCGAGTTCTGCCCTTGGAGGGAGGTGGTGCGAGACAGAACCAAAGGATGCTGTTCGTTGACAGCGAGGGTGGGATTGGTAGGATGGTCGTAGAGTAACCGCTGAGTGACGAGTGAGAGAAGCGAAACTGCGATGTAGCAGTGAGATTGACAGTTAATGCAACCCTTTAATTAAACATAGGAGCGCACCATCCGCATGATCGTCCGTGGGAGCTTCTCCAATATCATCATCCGACTGCTACGTGACGATTCCTGCAAGGCGCGATAGCTAGGTCTGTACCTTGTATAATTATTTACCTTGTTTTCTTGACATGGAACTCTGCTTATCGACATCATTCTATGGGGTGGTCGGTACTCACCGAGTTTCGATCTTGTGAGCGTGACCGTCGTTCTCGACTCTACAAGTCATATCTCAATCGATGAGGTAAAAACATACCATGTACCAAACGTCGGGTTATCCGTTTATCGATTCGAGTGCCAACCAAGGCCACTGTATACACCTAGATGAGACTCCGGTGCATTCAACCCATGGATAGACTGCGGGCGACGGTCAACGCGAACAACGGCATGCATGGCGTCTCCCTGTCCAGAATCCAGATGCAAGCTACGGGATAAAAGAGACACCAACACTGCCAGTGGGTCATGCAACATAACTGCCCAAGTATTTACGCTTCCTAGAAATATAATACACCCTTGAGTCACGCCGCATTGGTACACTCGACACCCACCTTGACGCGTGACGCGTCCTTCGGTGTTTAACAGGCATATCGTCAGGTCGCCCATGGGCTGATCCTATCAACGCATGGGCCAGCCTTGGGTTGACTGGTGACCGATGACCATGGAGGTAGAGTTAGCCTCGAGTGTGACATTGAGAAAAGCCTTATCTATCCAAATGCATATTGCACACGTTCAGCCCCTTATTGCACGGTTCTGAATATGTCTCTTCTGTACAGGTTATCCTGCTTGCGCAACATGCGCATTTCTAGGGTAGGGAAGAGACCGTTAGTCGAACGGCGATCGATGCTTTGTTGCGTGCATTGAGGGAAGGCGGACCAAACAGTTTCATGGTAGTCACCAAGGGCATCATCCACAGGGTCTAGGGCCACCGAGACTCCGGGTTTTAGGTAGTGGGAGTTGGTAGTGAGCCAGACGACCAACGTGCTCGTAGAGTATATGAGTCGAAAAAGCTCAAGCAGGAAAAGGGATACTTGTCATGCGCTATGATCGAATTTCGGGACTTGTACGCACCTATTCCATCCATGTTGTCATTGCCATCTCTTAAATGGAAATGATAAGGGACAACGTACGGAAGATGAGGTGATTGGGTGAAATGAGAGATGTTCTGATAAGGCAACGTCATACAATAGGCACCAGGGCTGAGGAGACACGCGTCCTTCTCTCCACTGCCCCAACACCTAGGGTATTATGTCTTATGGAGGATTCCCGCATACTGATAGTAAGTACACACGTCAAGGGGAAAGGAAATACTGACAAAAAGTCAATGCTCAGCTGGACCATCTTCGAGTCACAATCTGGAAGGTGACATCGAAGGTGAGAAAAAGAAAGGAACCGAAGAACGTTGACGGTGACATGCAGTGAAGATGAAAGTGAACTTTCTAGCTTTACCCCACCCAAGGTGATCAAAATCGTGGTTGAAAGTACAGTATCGTCTGTTGCATTCCTTTCCGGCGGACAGTACCTTGTGAGCGGTCACAGTAATGGGAAGACTCGATTTTGGCAAATGGAAGATGGGGAAACAGGGGGAGCACCGAATGATACGGGGGGTGCTGTTCGCTGTGTTGCGGCGTCACAAGATGGCTGGATCATCGCAGCTGGAATGGCAAACGGTCGGTTGGTCGTGTGGGATGCTCAGGCTTCCGAGAACATGTATGTGGCCACAGACAAGAAATCAAGCGTGAACTCGGTGGATATTTCGTCGGACGGGACAAAAATTGCATTTGCACGGGACGATCCCGAGGACGGTGTCACTGTCCACGCACTCCACGATGGCAGTTGGGTGTGCGGCAGGATGGACTCCGAATTTCACACGGTCAAGTTTTCACCCGACGGACTCTACTTTGCTTGCGGCGCCGAGGTCGAGGGATCATCCCACCTTGTCGTCTCCAACAGTCAGGATGGCGAATACTGTGGTAGTCTTGAAATTGCTACTCTCTCTATTGCCTGGGCGCGCGATAGCAGAAGACTTTTTGTGATGACCGTATCCACTGTTGATGCGCCCTTCCAGAAGAAACTCTTCAAATGGCCGATTCACAGCACCAACAGTCCCACTTGTATCTCCCTGTCGAAAAACGGCAAGTTCATCGTGGCCTCTGCAAATTCAGCTATTTCGTTCTGGGACACTTCTACACGCAAGCAAATTGGCTATGTCATTCAACACCCTCATCCTATCAGTTCCATGGCCATCTCCCCAGACTACCACCTCGTTTTTGCAGGAAACACATCCATCGCATTGTGGGACCTACGCAATGTCCTTTCGGCTCCGTACATCGATGATCAGGTAGGGGAATATTTTTTTCTCGACTTGCGTCCTCTCAATGCGCATGATCGCGATGTAAATAGTCCGAAATCCCATTTAAAAGGACTGTGACACGCCTTAAGGACACAATCTCCGGGCTCCGTTCCCAGCTCGCCGATGCCAAACAGAAGGAATATGCAACCAATGGCTCTCTACGTTCTCTGCATGCAAATCTCGAGATGCAGAACACAAAATCCAGTATGTCTTTGATGAATCTTGCTTCGAGTATTCCGAGTCATTTTTTGGTTATCCACGTTCGTCAGGGGAACTCGAGAAAACTGTCGAGGATCTTCGTGCAAAGCTTGTCAGCTCACAACAAGTCATTCGCGTACACCAACTGAAACATGAATGCGAAACACTCTACTCTGACGGTCATGTCGTTGATGCTGCAAAGTCTCTCCTTGATATCACGAGGTCCATAAACGACGACGTTAAGTCTGATGCGACCGTCATGAATTGGCTCTCTAGTATGTCTTGTCTTCGTTGGTTAGGAAATGGAGCTTAGTTATCGCTACAGGCTTTACGAACAAGTGCATTACTGCGCTAGAACGAATTGGGGATCAGGCCTCGGGGGATAGGAAGGACGAAGCACTTTCCGCCTATGCCAGAGCACTGTCGCTTTATCCAGAGAGTCCGAATACTCTCATATACAAGTGGGTAAACATGATGGTACTTTGCGGGTTGACCAATGAGGTACTGGATGGTGCTCGCAAGGTAAGCTTTCGTGGCACCCCAATCCTGGGCCTGAACACTGATACCCTTTCGTCAGTTGAAACGTTCAAAGGTTGCCGTTTACCATGCTATATGCGACGTTCTCTTAGGGGGTGAACAAGTTACAGAAGCAATCAGATACTTTCGAGAGATGCGGGGCGAGCTCGCACAAGACCCTGACATCGATAATGAGCGAGCAAAGTGGGAGTTCGGTAAGTTATCATGTTAGAATTCTCTTGTACTTCTCTGAGCACCCATTGCAGATTTTCAACGGCGATGCCATGAGAAACTGGAAAAGCTTGCCGACACCGCGCTCAGTTCTCAGAAATACGATGAAGCTGATAGACACTACTCAACCATGTTATCACTCGATCAACCAAATCGCATACACGCGATGCTCAAGCGAAGCCGCGTTCGCTCTATGATGAATTCGTGGGAAAATGCACTGAATGATGCGGACACAGTAAGCATGTCTATTCCAGCAACGCGGCCAATCGTAGTAATATAGCTTATAGGTGATCAAACTCGACCCATCATCTTATCAAGGTTATCACTGTAGATATGTGGCATTACGTGGAGCAAAACGACTTGCGGAAGCAGTTGCGGCCTTTGATACGATGTCAAAACTCGAGGAATCACCGAATGCACGTGTTCGGGGTGAGCTATCTCATGGGTATTGCCAGATGTACTGCTAACGCGACATTAGAACCTCGTTCTCAGTATCGGGACGCGAGACCTGTCATTCGACGCATCATCCGGGCGACCATCTCACTCATGCCGCGGGTTCTCATCGACGCGACCACGGGCCACCTGTGCAACAGAGCTCAGCAGGCCGAAGCATTTGAGGCACTCCCTGTCTTCAATGAACTTGTGTTATCTATGACACGAGAGATAGACAGTGTGCGGATTCAGAAAGAAGTGAAGGAGTTTTGCAGATACGTTATGTTCTCGCACAGGTGGGAGCGCGATGAACCTCTTTACCACAAGGTCCTGGATGTCACAGTTTATAAGCTGGAAGCGTCACATGGAAACATTAAGCTACAGACATTCTGCTCGCTCGTGCGTGCCCTCGGATTCCGCTGGGCTTGGAGTGATACGTGCTGTATCGATAAAACGGACAACGTAGTGCTCCATGAGTCACTGGTCGCCATGTTCGCATGGTATCGTGGTTCGGCCCTTACGATCATTCATCTTCTCGGCGTCTCGTCGCCGTCAGAAATCCTCAATGCTCTACGGAACAGCATCTGGAATAGCAGAGTGTGGACTTACCAGGAATATGTTGCCGCGAAGAGGGTTCTTTTCTACACGGAAGACTGGGAACCATACCTTGCATTGACGCTGGAGAATCACAAGGAATCGCCGGCTATCCTGAAGGAAATGGAGATGTCGGAAGTCTCTTCGGAGCAGGTGGCTATTCTTCAACCCGGGCTCGACAGAATTCGAGAAAAACTGTATCTTGCTTCGATGCGCGAAGCCACTCTTGTGGAGGATATTGCATATTCTCTGCTCGGTATCCTCAATGCATCTATTCCGGTCATGTATGGCGAGGGTATGCGTGCCGTCGGACGTCTTTTGGAATTTGTCTTTAGCGGATCAGGTGATGTGACAATCCTTGCCTGGACTGGGGCTGCAAACCCCTACAACAGTTGTCTGCCCGTGGACCTCAGTGTCTATAAGACAGTTGTACCGCCACACATCCCGCAGATGGAGACTACCAAACTCGATTGCACAGTAACCGAATTACGCTCCTCCCTACCTGACATCTCTCTTGCGGTGACACTGTATCAGGAGCTGAACAGGCTCTCACTTCCTACCATGGCCTCGAGCCGACTACGACTTCCCTGCATCATCTCCCCGGTTACAGACATCGGCATATCAGCTACACAGACATATCACGCGACGACGGCCTTGTTCGGTGATATAGAGATCCAAACGGCCACCAAATTGCGTACGACAAAGGAACTTTACCTCGTCCATCCATGGATCCACCCTCTGCTCGACCAAGAGTTCACGTGTGGCAGCGCTCGGCTCGACGCGACGACGTGTGGCCTGCGAATACTTGCGCGTCTGCAGCAGTCGTTTGGGGTGCTCTCAAGTTTGAGCAGGTGTCGCGCACAGAATATAAGCGCGTTGCTGCGGATAGCTTGATCATGGTTCAATTTCGAAGAGGTTTCGGTGACGGACTTGATGAACAGTATCCGCACAATTGAAGTGCTATAGCTTTCACATACTGCAGTCAACTGACACCGTATGTCATGGCGAGCCGAGATGGAAATTAGGCCGTATGATATGGCCAGCTGATTGTGGGCCGACCAATGATAGATTACCGATTGGTATGAATGGGCCGAGTCACGAGCAAGAGGGATGGATGGGCTACATAGAGTGGATCTGGTAATTCATGAAAAATATAACTAAGCATGAATGGTAATTAGACAATGGAATAAATAATGGATAGGCCGAGTTACTGGGGACATAAGCACGAATGGGCCAACTTAGATGGGTAATTATGGACTTGTACCGGCCATAAATGTACATCGTTACCGAGCGATGAACCGCTGAGATATTTCGCGTGCGTACGGTGGACCCAAGAAACAAAATACCCAGTTGAATCAATGGGCCGATCAGACACCAAGTAATTGAACATGTGGCCGAGGGCACATCCATCGACAGGAATTGAGGGGACAACCTAATAAACAGCAGTGCTCCTAAAGAACCAAAAACAACGTTTACCAACAGAAATGAACGGCCAGTTAATTGGAGATTGACCGATACAAAAGGGCTGATTATTGAAAAAACGAAATGTTGGACAGCCGACAAATATAGGTTATATTGGGACACAAAGCAAAGCAATACAGATCATGGGACATGGAGAAAGAATGCAAAACAGAAAAATAAGTTAAGAAAAGATGGAAAGATTGGCCAACTAGGCAGTCACCAAATGAACGCTGGGCCAAATAAACCGGCGAAATAAAGAGGAGTCGGCCACGGAATGAGAAGTCATATCTTAAGAGTGGGCCCAGCCCTGATAAATAAATATACATACGTGGGCTGGACTATACAACGTTAATGAGAATGGATTTGCCCACAAAATGTAACCCCCATATGGCGAAGTGAAGCAGGTTCATGACATACACAATAGGAACCGGTAGGTCTAGGCATTATCGATGAGAGAAATGGCTCGGCCGAGCGATCGACTCACCGATAATCAAAATTGGTCAGAAAAGTATTGATCGAAATAAATGGAGAAGCAAAGACTCATTCGGTTGGTGTCCTACCGTGCACGAAGAATCATGAGAGAGTTGAAGACGGCATAGATCGCTTGTCGGGCTGCGGAGAGCTTCAGGAGAGACTTATTTGCCATGCGGAGTGTAGAGACCTTGGAGAAACTCGTAATTCAGTGGCGTGGCGCAAACACAGATGACTATGGAATGGGGGCCGTCGGAAAAGGCTTATTTTTACACAGACTGGAGGACACAATGGTTAATTTTCTTAAATTTTGATGTATACCGGGAATTTTCCTGCCTGAGAAAAACAAAATATTTCACAATGGTGTGATGAAAAGACCTCTCGGCGCAGGTTGGAAATCGCCTGCAAAATATGAGTACAGCCAGCGTTCGTCTAATGCTTAGACCTGAGAATTGTCATACGTCCCACAATCCCCTTTCGGTGGAACGACATCACCTTTCGGAACGTCACCATAAGAAACATCGACATTCTACGACCGAGACAGAGCGCTCACGTTGCTAATAAACCTAAGACAACATTCTGTATTATATATATTACTCCTTCGGAAGACATGCCGAACGTTCCGAGATATTGACTGACATCGCCGACATGTTCGTATGCATCTTCTGTAGTAGAAATTACCTCTCCGTGATAGATGACCGCATGTCCGAAATATTTACAGACGTCTCCGATAGTAGATCGTATCACCCCTGAATAAATGCCCGCAATTCTGAAGCTTTCAGCGACATCGCCAACTCACTCACCTGTATCTCGTATATTAATTCATACCTGCTTGGTAAACAGGCAGAGGGCCATAATGTTCGCCAATATCGTCGATATACACACCTACATCCCCTGTATTAAATCTTACCTCTCCGATATACGCGCTCACACATCCAACATATTCACCGACGTCGCCGACACATCCTATATGAAATATTACCTTTCCGGGAGACCTGCCCAAACGTCCGAGATATTCACTGACATCGCCGGATACGCGCCCATATGTCCCGAATATTATTTAACATCGCCGATATCGCCTGCATCAAATCTTGCTTTTACGGGATATATGCTCACACGCGTGAGATGTGCGCCGACATAGCCTATATACTGTCCGACATCCTATATATTCAATCTTACCTGTCCGGAATACATGCATTCATGTCCCAAATATTCACCGAGATGACGGACATCTCCTGCGCTGAATCTTAGCTTTTCGGAGTACATCCTCAAGCATACAAAATATCCACCAACATTGTCTATGTGCTCACCAATATCACCTATATTAAATCTTACCTCCGTGTTGCACATTCACCGTGACATTTGCCGCAATCGCCGACATACTCACCCACGCCTCCCACATGGTGTAGTCAAATGTGCTCGACACCAACGGCCGAACCTGCTTGCAAAATGCCGCTTGGCAACGAGAGAGCCAAAGTCCGGCCGAGTTTTTGATTTTTTGATACAATCCATCTGGCCGAGAGTTCCATGGTTGTGTGACAATCAATCAGGCCAATGTTTTCATTTTTCAATGGCATTGATTTGGCCCATTCTGAGTGAAT
>JBBPMY010000975.1:0-10287 GCA_038090615.1 Phylloporus gajari
CGATGAGATCCGTCATTGGCTCGTGGACCATGCGTCCAAACAGCCCAGAATGCAGATCTTGGCCAGGACCCGACACGTTGATGGCAAAGTAGGCGATCCCGCGAAGACCATAGGTCAATGCGGGCGTGCGTGTGTTCAGCCAATAATTGTCCGACTGATACGAATGGGTCAAAAGAAAGAGCTCGGAACTGGAGACGCACGATGCAAACACAGTCGACACCCTTGAACCACTCGCCCTCGGCTACCTCCTTCTCGATTAGCTCGTCCAGACCCTCACTCCCGCTCTCTTCCATGCCTTCAAAGCAGAAGCGCAGGTTGACGGGGAGCTCGAGGTTCTGTGCGTGATGCGCCTCGAGCACGTTGAGCCACCCCATGATCGGGCCCTTGTCGTCCGTCGAGCCACGCCCATACAGCTTGTCGTCCTTTTCGACAAGTGTAAACGGGTCCGTCGCCCATCCGTCTGATTGCAGCGCCTATGCAAGTCGTCCGACACGTTACTCGAAGCAAAGAAAAGGACGCACGGGCTGTACGTCATAGTGGCCGTAAACGAGCACTGTCTTCTTGTTTGGATCTTTGCCCAGCTTCCCGAGGATGGCAGGCGGCAGCGCCAGATGCTGGCCTTGCAACGTTTGTTGTCCGAGATCTTTGAGCTCCGTCGTCACCCCAAGCGCCTTGAGCTGTTTATCGAGCCAGTGGCCCATCGCGATCGTCTGATCGCGGTACGCCGCATCGGCACTGATACTGTAAAGCGTCAGGACATCAGTCGCGGTGGACGATCATTCGATGTGTACCTCTTGATCTGGACGGCGTCAGCAAGTCGTCGAACAAAGCCCGCCTTGTGCGTGTCGACGTAGTTCAAGAAATCTGAATGGGTGGTCATGAAGTCTGTTAGGATGATAGTGGGGATCTAATTCCAGTGCCTCCTGGGTACCCATATGTGTCGTGTTCGACAGGAGGCTGTGACCTCTAAGTATGCTCTATACAGGCATGATCAATGCCAAGTAGACGCCCTCACATCCATCTCAGACACCCTCTCGGGTCTACCATCAGCCCCAGCCTTGCGCGGTTATATTCCTGCTGAGTGGGATCCATCCGAGGATCGCATCTGTTTCTGGCGCAGAATCCTGCATCTCAGGGTCCATTTGAACAGAATATGATGTTCAATGCTACGTAATTGACAGTAGGGCCATCAAGGAAACATGTGCTACAAGCCGGGGAATTCCACAGGGGATGTACACGAAACAAAGCGAGAAGCAGGATTGAGAATACGAAATCAAGCACCGAGATGTATGTAGAGAATACGCTGATCTACCGGAATGTCCACCTTCTTCATCGTCATCCTCAACGCCCGCGCCGCACGGGTATAGTCCAGATGACCCTCATCATCCTTCATCAGTTCATAAAACTTGGATATCACCTTATCCGTCTGGGAATCATCCACTGCCCACATGGTCCCAATGACTGAGCGAAATCCCGCGAATTGCATCGCAGCAGCGAGATGAATCACTTCGTCAGGACTTTCCTTGTCTCCAACCGTCGTATAGCACGCAGACAGATAGGCAAATTCGGGATTTCGGAGATCGCACTGGCTGATATGTTGGATTGTGAACCCTCCATCGCGGAGAGCAAACGCGGTCTCGAATGGTTGCTCGTGATCCGGAATGCCATGACATGCAAAGTGCGCCCATTCGTTCTTGCCCAGATGGTCTGCGACAGTAGAGATGCGACAGTCTTCCCCTTCAACGCGCGTGAATGTCGCAACTCCATCGACGAGATGACCAATGTTATCCAGTTCGGTGCCTACATGAGCAAGTCTAGTTGCACCCTTGCCTACCGCTTGACCGATAGCAACGAAACGTGGCTTCTCCTCAGTAGGGTCATGTAAACTAGACCGTCTGGCGCGAATAAGGGCGGTCAGAGTAGTGGCGTAGGACGACACGTAGAGATCCGAGACACCCTTTTGTCCCTGTCTATATGGAGCAGCTGCGTGAAGTGGCAAAACAGAGAATTCGGCTGTGGGGCACCACCAGATGCGTGAATTGCGAGGACATGCCGTCTGTAAGACATTCACGACGAGGGAAACAAGCTTGTCCCAAAGTTCGCGCAAGAATATCTTGAATTCTTTTTCCGTGTCGTCCATTTCCATCCTCTTTGCATTCCGTGCCAAGGTATGGAGCCGCAATGACAATGCTCTAACGTCTTGTTTCGTAACGGGGAGCGGAATGTGGATGGGATCCCTGTCGGAAAATACGACAAGGGCATCACAGCCATATTGGCTGGCATTCATAATGATGACAGGTCCATGTTTGGCTGCGCTTTGAAGATAAGAGAACAGAGAGGGAAGGAGGAATCGAGAGAGATTAGGCAATTCCTGAATCTTAGATATGACTCTTTCCAGCTCAAGGTTGAGATGGCAGATTCGATCATGTTGGTCTGGACCGGGTGAATTGAGCGCGGTGCGAACAAGCGACGTAATACGGGTGTACTCTTTCGCCAACGCCTTGCCTTGGGGTCCCGAAGTGATGATGTCGTCGAGTGGAGAACGGAGACGGGTGAGTTGGCCCCAGAAAACCGCGCGACCTTGTTCAAGAAGCTCTACTGCCAGAGAGGGAGACTGATTGCGAAGACAAGCCGAGAACGCGTCCACAGCAAGCGACGATGAAAGGGATTTGAGAAGGCCAAGGTGTTGGGGTACTGGTGGTAGAGCGGTTAAATGTTGGATGAGTAGGCGCAGAGCAGTTCCATATGCACGACGGGTTGTGGAGTGGGAAAATTTCTCGGCCGTGTTGATCCATGCCTTGGCGGCGGACAAATCAATTGAAGAAACTGTTTGAGACACAAGCTCTAGTTCGGTATATAGTTTGAACAACTCTTGTTTTTCCTCAATAGCACCATCGATGTCGCCAACTTCCCCCAGCAGATAATGTCGAGATAAGAGGCGAGTTGCAAGATTATCTAAAGACATTGAGCGATCAGGATGTCCAGGCGGGCGAAGTGAGAGTGCTTCCCGGTCAAGGACCGTGGCCTCGTTCAGGTCATTAACTTCCCCTAGCTGATTGTACCGATAAGCAAGATGAAATGCAAGGTTATTCAAAGACATCGAGCGTCCAGGTTGTCCAGGCGGGGAAAGTGAGAGTGCTTCCCTGTCGAGAACTATAGCTTCGTTCAGGTCACCAATTTCCTTCAGTTGATCGTACTGATGGCAGAGAAGAAGCGCAAGATTGTGCAGAGACATTGAGCGTTCAGGGTGTCCAGGTGGGCGAAGTGATATTGCATCTCGATTGAGGATAATGGCTTCCTCGAGGTCATCAATCCCCTTGAGTTTCTTGTATCGAAGAGAGAGATGCATGGCAAGATTGTTCAGAGATGTTGAACGACCAGGGTGACCGGGTGGGAAAAGTGAGAGTGCTTCTCGGTCGAGAACGATGGCTTCCTCGAGGTCATCAAGTCCCCCCAGCTGATTGTACCGATAGATGACGAGACCCGCAAGATTGATCAGGGATATTGGGCGTTCGGGGTGCCCAGGTGGGCGAAGTGAGGTTGCGTCCCGGCCAAGGATGATGGCTTCATCAAGGTCATCAATCCTCCCAAGTTCTCTATACCGAGAAGAGAGATGTGTTGCAAAATTGTCCAGAGACATTGGACGACCAGGGTGTCCAGATGGGAAAAGTGGGAGTGCTTCCCGGTCGAGAACAATAGCTTCCTCTAGGTCATCAATCCCTCCTAGCCGATTGTACCGATAGAAGATGAGAGCCGCAAGGTTGTTCAGAGACATTGAGCGTTCAGGGTGTCCGGGTGGGCGAAGTGAGAATGCATCCCGGTTGAGGACAATGGCTTCCTCTAGGTCGTCAATGGCCCCAAGTTCCCTATATCGAGAAGAGAGATGGGCTGCAAGATTGTTTAATGACGTTGAACGGCCAGGGTGTCCAACTGGAGAAAGTGAGAGTGCTTCTCGGTCGAGAACAATGACCTCCTCCAGGTCGTCAATCCCTCCCAGGAAATTATACCGATAAGAGATGAAAACTGCAAGATTGCTCAGAATAACTGAGCGCTCTGAATGTCCGAGTGGGCAAAGTGAGAGTGCTTCCTGGTCGAGAGCTATGGCCTCGTTTAGGTTATCAATTTCTCCCAGCAGATTGTATCGATAGGAGAGATTCATTGCAAGATTGCTCAGAGACGCCAAGCGATCAGGGTGTCCAGATGGACGAAGCGAGAGTGCCTCTTTGGAGAGAACAATGGCCTCGTTGAGGTCATCAATTCCCCCGAGCTGACAATACCGACTGGAGACAAGAACTGCAAGGTCATTCAAAGGCGCTGAGCGATCAGGATGCCCGGGTGGGCAAAGTGAGAGTGCATCCCGGTCGAGAACAATGGCTTCATTCAGGTCATCCATTTTCCCCAGTTGATCGTATCGATAGGCGAGATATATTGAAAGATAGTTCAAAGAGGTTGAGCGTTCGGGGTGTCCAGGTGAGCGAAGCGAGAGTGCACCCTGGCCAAGAACGATGGCCTCGTTGAGGTCATCGATCCTCCCGAGTTGCTTGTACCGATAAGAAAGATGGAGTGCAAGGTTGTTCAGAGACGTCGAACGATCAGGGTGCCCAGGTGGGCAAAGTGAGAGTGCTTCCCGGTCGAGAACAATTGGCTCCTCGAGGTCATCAGTCCCCCCGAGCCGCTTGTACCGATAGGCGAGATGGAGCGCAAGATTGTTTAGAGAGATTGAACGATCAGGATGTCCGGGCGGTCGAAGCAAGAGAGTTTCTTGGTCGAGATCAATTGCCTCCTTGAGGTCATCAATCCCCCCGAGCTGTTTGTACCGAGAGGAGAGACGAAGCGCGAGATTGTTCAGAGAGACTGAACGATAACGGTGTCCAGGTGGGCAGAGTGATAGTGCTTCACGGTCGAGAGCAATGGCCGCGTTGAGGTCATCAATCCCACTAAGCTGGTTGTACCGTGCGTAGAGACCCTTTGCACGCTGAAACAAACTGGAAACTTGCGCTGTGTCACCAACTGGAGGACGAATTTCTAGTATACTTGAATGAGCAAGGGCGTTTGACTGATTGGTGTGAGTCACACGTACTTTGACCAATGAGAAAAGCGTAGGCCGTTGACAGAAACCTTTCAACTGGGAGCGGTCACATCTCTTTCCACGCCAAAAGATGGAAGAAAATACCTAATGAACGCAGCCAGCGGAACATAGCTCAAGGATCTAAGACACGGATCACGTGGAACTGCAACTGCGTGGACCGTAGGCAGTGCCAACAAGTTCTGGTGAGTTGTTACTCTCCTGCATGGCCTTTCAATCTAATACTATAAGCTGCGGCGACGCCGAGTGATCGTGCCCCGAAGCCATCATCGCTTTCACCCCACTCGCGAGGCCACGACCTCCCCTTCGTTGCGCGCGCCGTGCGTCCCGCTCTCGCCCCTCATTCGCTGCGACGTCGCTGTTCGGACGCTGAGTGCCGCTCCACGCCCTCATTTCTTCCTGACTCATCTAAGGTCCCTGACCTACTCATCATCGACCGTCGAGGTGGAGCAAGGTGGTAACGCTATCGTGAGTGACCTGAGTGGCCGGGTGAATTGCGACATACACCGGAATCGGTGGAGTAACTGGATATGATGAAGATCTACCTTGGGACGGGTCAAAGCCAGCCTCAAATTGAAGACTAAGCCGAAGGGCGAGTACAATAGGCAGACAATTACCTTTGCACGTTCAACGGCTCCTTGGCAGGGGGATTGCACCAAGCGCACTCAAAGCCGCTGATTTAGCTAGACGCTCATTGCATCCAAGGTAACTCTTCTTCTATCTTGCATACACGTGTAGGTGAGTTTCGGTCCGCACTCCCGACCACTTTACCCCACCTTCCGAGGTAGATGAAGTCAACTTCGTTTGACTTCATCCAATCAAACTGGCTTAAAGTGCGTCACAAAACACACTTCGCTCCAATTCAACTCGCGGCAACACTATAATTGCTGCCGCCATGGTTCGTTGACACTCAATTACCCCCGACATCAAGCATGTCGAGATTGGCCAGCACAAAGTCACCCCACAAGGTCGCGAATAAATCTGCTCGCTCATTGGTTGCACAAAATGAGTCGGAATTGGCCTTTCTGGCACCCCCCCAGCGTAATCTGCCTTTCCGCCAAAGTACGTTGGAGCACGCCGTTCACTCTGACCGACCTGTCGGATGGTTCACCTGTGCTTTACTTGATAACACATGTTCAAGAATGGCCGATGAGGATTGCCTCACGGGTTTAGGAAAACATGTCGGAGAGGGTGCGGAAAGGTGGGAGTCATTCAGATGAAGATGTTGTTCAGTCCTCTATCGCCAATCGCAAACACCTACCTCTAGCGTTGTCTTCAACCCATCAGGTAGGCACCCCATATTCAGACATTTCCTTCTTCTCACAGGCTCAGGAAAACATGTTGGTGAGAAAGCATCAGAGAGGCGAAGAGCTCAATATGTCTCCCAACAAACGTCTCAAAGTCGACGACGGCATTCTTATGCTTGTGCGACACCACATGGGACTTGTTGAAAAGCGCGCAGGGACAAAACCAGAACTACAGAAGCCGATAGGGTTTCTGGGTTACGGCGTAGACGCTTTCCTTTCAGGTGGGAAATCGGATCTTTATCACTATCATTATAACTGTGTGCAGGATTTGGTCCCAAAAACTGATGAGATGAACAAGGCTCTTGAGTTGCTGCTCAATGCCCAGGTTACTTGGAGAAGGTGAGAGTATATATGGTGTGTTAATCGTTCATAGGTGCTGAACTACAGGCTGCAAAAGTTGCAGTTTGCGGAGGAAGCAAGGAATGTAGTTCGCTTCGAGAAATAAATCGCTTTGTTGTCCCTCTCATTCGTTCTACATTGTTTATTCGAACACAAATGATGCGCGCGCAACCGCACTTCGAGTAATGGCCTCATATCCTCGTCTAATGATCGCGCTGGGGTACATTTTAGATCATCTCCATCCCCATCAACGAAGCCAGCTGCCAGGGCAGTGACTCTTGTAAGTGCCAATCCAGGTATACATGTTCACTGTTTACTATTCGACATTGTCGTTGATTATTCAATCCAGACGCAACTGCAACTGCAGTGGCTGCAAGCACTAAGTGCAAAGCATCCACCTGGCGCTTTAGCATAAATCTCTATCCCTGTGTTTTTTGTTTCCTCCCCCACGTGTATCTTGATGAAGAGGCGTGTCTTAGTGTGAGGAATAACGAGGCTTCTGTTTTGTTTCTCGAGGCTTGCACCATTGTCATGTGGGTGGCTCATCCAATCTGATTGTGCTATTGCCTGTCGTTTGCAGTCATCCACCCGCCTTATTGGCCCTTCGTGCGGTGTATATTTCAGAGAGACTTGACTCAGGAGATGGTCAACTTGAAGAACTCGTGACGGTCATGAGCGTTCTTGTACATAAACGCTCCGGTGCTACCAATAACCTGCTTAGCCTTGAAACCCCGAGTATGTACGGTTATTCAATCACAGTGGATGTTCCGATCGACATCCTAGCAACTTGGAATCCGGTTTAAAACCATCATAGACACACAGTCCTGACTCAACCTCGGGTAGCACGCAATGCAAAAGTCTGTGAGTGTCCCACTCAATCAGTGAACGCAATATATGCATCTTGGTGGGCAGCGCCTAATGCTAGCTGGCCCCGCCACGTTCGTTGTCCGAGATCTTTCACTCCTGTCGTCACCGAGCACCTCGAACAGCACCATACATCAAGCGAGATTTCATCCCCCCTCAAGCCTCAGTTGATCAGCATAACGAGTTCGACGTCTTTATTGTCCTCCCGCTGCTCGGACGACTTCGTCCTTAGGTGAAGCGGAAATTGTGCTGCCTGCAGTGCCTTCTGTTGCAGGTCTCGATACACAACTGGCTACACCTGGGATGAAACAGTAGTATCCTCGATACCCCTGATTGCAGCAGTCTCCCCTGGATGGATAGAAACCGATACATGAGTTGTACGCATGTGTTTCGAACAACGCAATAGGACGATAATACACAGTGATACATAAAAAACGTCTCTAATTTGACAAGTTTACTAGCTTCGAGTCAAAGAGAAATGCGAGCGTCAAATCAAGCCGGGCAGAAGGCTAGAGGACGTACCACAAAAGATATGATTTTTCAGGGTGACATATCCATCACTTCTCCTTGCTTTGTTATTGATGCAACGATATCCTCGTCGTCCAACATGTCACCAACGAACTCTGGCGGAAGTTGCGATAAAAACAGTCTGTTGGCCATTCGAACATCATCCTAATTTCACGAATCATGATCGAATCAGACCCCATGATGAGAGCACCGGGCCTAGGGAAGTCCTACCTTGATATCATCCATCCACGGCAGCGATAACGTCGTTTCTTCGTCATCTAATGCTTGCGAGTAAAATAGTAAATATGGCCCAGCACTGAGGTGAAGTCCCGCTGGGTCATTCAAAACAACCTCTTCAGACACCTGTAAAAGGTGACAGTGGTGAGTCATTTGCGTCCGGGAGAGCCTTGGTTACCTTTTCAATCAACGAATCTGCAATTTTCCACCAACAAGACTTGTCGTGTACATAAGAATACAGGTGCTTCCTGCCATACAAGCCATCGTGTACAAACACCACCCGAAGATCATACTGGAACGCATGATTGACAAAAAATTGCAGAAAAGGGGTTTTAAACATACCTTGAATCGTTGCAATTCTTCGCAGTCAAGCAACGTATCTGCCTGAGTACGTAGTGTATCGATCCTTTCGTCTGCAGCTGTGGCCATTGTCGTCAACACCGATTTGCGAGTATAAGGGGTAGAACAAACCTTTGATTCCATCTTCTATGGAAGTCAAAATGCCCTTAAGCTTTCGCGTCGTCGACTGAATCGAGTTGCCGCGTTCCAGATCACCCTTGGCATCGGCCACGTTTTCAAAGTAGAATATGGAAGATCGAAGATCCTTGAGCGTATCCTTGCCCTGATCGTCACATGAGCATCAGAATATCCGAGCCCCATTGGGATCTCAACCGACTCACATCAAAATTAGTCAATGTTTTCTTGTGCAACACAAGCCGCTGAATCTCATCCAACATGTCCTGCCTTTGTCTCCGTTTTTCCTGTGCAAGTTCGACATTCTCTCTCAAAAATTGGTCGAGGTATATCGATTTTGGGTACGTGAATGTTTTATTGTTCGGCGTGGAGGACGAACGGACGAGCTCGAAAGCAACCACTGCCGAAGGTTCGAATATAACACTCTGCTTTCCCGGTTCAGCCTGGGGTTTCGATAACTGCGCAGAGAGCCGCCCGATGAGATCGTTGGACTCTCCACTGTTGACGTCGATCGGAACTATAGACGTTTCTTGAAGGAGTTCTCCGGGTTCACTGATGCTACTACCGTACTGGAAGTGTAGCAGCCGTGGTCTAACATGCAAATATAAGAGCCTCTTCTGAAGCGCGAAAAAGAATGAGTTACTTGGAAGGAGGTCCGTCACGTGCCAATTGTTCAACGAAGGCTTTCTCCAGGGTTGCCGATAACCTAGCAAAAAACTCTGGACATATATCAGCCACCCTCCCTGAAAGGTGAGGTAAGCACGCACTTCGGGAGAGTTCCCCGGGGGGTTGCGCGAGCTTGTCCCAAGGCTCTATATTGAATGCAGGGAGTCGTTTATCCACATTGAGATCACATAACCGAGCGAGATCCATATGTGTGAATATCTCGCTGAGGGCCCACATTGTGTAATCTAAACAGATGGTCGTTACGTCTACCGTTTTGAGGTTGAGTGCGGATATGTAGCCTACCTGGACCATTCATGGGTGGCGCGGCCTCGTCTTCGTTCGTTGGAATGGGAGGACGCCAACACGCCATGCGCGCTCTCACTTGAGGTACGTAGAACAGCCCTTGAAGGATGCTCGCAGCATATACCATCGTATGCATCGAAGGACGTAGCACGACAGGACTAAAACATATTCAGCAAAAACTCTCAAAAGAGGATAGCACAAACCATCCGTCCCTTCGCAACTGCTGCTCGACCGGGAAAGGCTCAAGGGGATCAGAGACCTCCACTTCCAAGCTGGCTTCGATCGCACGGTTCAAGTTTTGTAAATAGTTTGCATCGTTGCTATCCGATTGCTAAAAGTGTGGATGCATCAGGGATGCCCCACTCCAGACAAGAAGAAACATGCTCACATGCGACGGGACCATGGCCCAGTTCGAATCCGGTGCACGCTCGCTCGGACCAAACACAGGTCCTTCTGACTGCTGTTGCGACTGCGCCAGCATCTGCTCCTCCCTTTGAGTAGGCG